>BMAO01000122.1:0-27713 GCA_019973975.1 Trichonephila clavata
TTTGTAGTCGTATTTTATATTCCGTGTTGAATTTGTTTGTGTGTTCTAAATGACATTAAATGTTTATAGCAGCGAGGAAAATCTTGTATATTTCGCATGAATTTCCACCCTAAAATTTAAGAGCAGTTCTTGCTGAAATTTAGATTTTAATGTCGATCTGTTAATACGTCAAAAGTTGCTCCCTCTCCTTCGTAATATTTGCAGCCCCCTCCCTCCCCCTGCCCTATTATGAAAACAGTACATTTTTGCATTACAAAACTATTAAGTTTTGCGAAAGATTGTACTAACGAGTATAAAATTATTTAGTGGAACATAATTTTAATAATAGAACAATCACAATATAATAGACGGCACATATAAAAAATGTGTGTGTGCGTGTTTTTAAATTATTTTATTACTATAATAAAAGTTCAAAAAATACTTAAAATTAAAGTTAAATTACGTATAAATAATATTTTCAGTTTTAGTTACTGGGATGAGTTTCAGATACTAGTTGATATACAAACTTCATAGAGAACATGAATCAATTTTGCATGCAGATTTATAATTTTCTTTGAGTTTTATTGTGACTCATGGAGCCCCCGGAACACAGTTCCATGTAACACAGTTTGATGACCATTACAGTAAATTAAGGAGACATGGTAAGATTTAAGCAAACATTTTTAATTTAAGGATTTTCAAAATTTTTTTGGTTGCCTTCTATGTGTCTATACTATCTAAAACAGGTTTTGTGCTCAAAACTTCATAAAAAGCTAGACATTAAATTTTTTAAGGAGAAAATTTTAAATTTGGGAAGTGATTTTAAAATGCTACTCAACAAAAATTTACGTTCACGTATGAAATTTGATTTACAAGTACCTCAAACTATGCATAATAAAAGTTGATATGGGTTTTGCGATAACATAATTGGTATTCGTACAATACATCCCTTTATGAATGCGTATTGAAAATTATTTAAAAAATTTACAAATTCTGAGTTCAATTATTTAAAAAAAAATAAGTATCGCTTTGATTCAAAACTGCATACCAACTTTTGTTACATGTACTATTAGCAATAGGTAAAACAAATTCAAAGCATTTGGCGCAATATAAAAGTGAGGTTATAGATAAGTATATGAAGAATAATTTTAGCTAAAAAATTAAATTTGTTTTTTTGACAGATTTTTGTCAATTGAATCGTACTGAGTCCCCTTAAGAAATGAACAAGTATGGCCAAACCATACTACTATTCTTTCTTTACGACTTTCAGTTCATAATACGGTGGGGCAATAGGTGGTGGATAATGGAAAGACTATTCGAACTGAAAAAACAAAGATAGATAAAATAGATTACAAAAACTCGAAACAAAACAAGAAAAGTAAGAACTGAAGGAGGGGCTCTGGAAATAGGGTGCGAACGAAGCTATTGAAGTGTCTAGGGCGAACTGGGGATTAAAAACGGAATAGAGTCCATCTTGAATTTCATTGCTGCTCGCATTTAAGAACATTTTTGTACACTTACCTGAAAAGTCTGCGTACATGCAATCATCTTACATGTTTATGTTACAATTAATATTAAAATCTCTCAAGGATTCTTCAAAACTTTCATCAATTAACAGAAACAAAATTCAACTTAACTTAAAAAAAAAGAATGCGACCTCTAAATAATTATGAACCATCCCCACCAGTAGTTTGCGTACACTTACAAAATAGAGCTATTAAATACTTTTTAAATTGCTCCAAGTCAAGTTTTAAGTAATTATAGGCTTCTATAATGATTTATTTAGGATACGAGATTTGAAAGCTTGTGTGATTCTATGGTAGGTAACAGAAAAGTGATCAATGTATTACTAAAGAAAAGTCGTCTTGGATCTTTAAAAAAGGGAGGAAATTGGTTGAAACTGGTTAATAGGAGATATTTATCGATTCAAAAAGGGTTCATAAACTACAAATCAAATAAAAGTTTAACGTCCAAGCCAAGAAAAGGCTGTCTGTCTGAAATACCACCTCGAGAATCTGGCTTTGTAAAAATAAATCCAGGAATATAAGTTTCACGAATAGTTGCAAATGCTGATGAGATATTCCATAAGAAAAAAAATGTAACTTCAACCACAGTTGGAAGAGAACTGAAAAAGGATGACTAACATGACATTAAAAATGACCTTTGCCAAAACACATCTAAATAAGATACATAGTTATTTGAAAAATGTAATCTATTCAATTGAAAGTATTTTTGTATTTTTGGAATCTAAAAGAACCAAAATATGCCTGTAAAAATTCCTGCACTGATCTTAAAGAGAATCATCTGTCAAACATGGGGGAGGTGGCATAATGCTTTGGGAGTCCAAAGGAAGCTGAATATTCTATTGTTCTGAATATTCAGATATTATCAATGATTAAAAATGTTAGCGTATCTGATTGCATTAAAGATTTTATATGAATTTTTAAATGAAATTAAGCTTACCTGGGAAATTCACCTGGTCCTGGAAGATCTTGTTTTTCTGTATCCTGAAGAGGTTCCACAATCCTGAAATGGTTAAAAATGAAATACATATTGAAACGGAAGTGTTCACTTTTTTTTAATTGTAAAAAGCTTGATAAAAAATAAAATCATATTCATATATAACAAAATTAAAGCAACTTTTATGGATCAAAATGCAATTGTTTAAATTTTTTATCAAATCCTTTTTGTGTAAAAATCTCTTACTTTGTCAAATTAATTTACGAGTTACACTGCAGCATTTACAGAAAAATTGTTATTTTCATGTTATCGCTCTCAAAAAATTAACATTTAACTGAGGCAAACATTGGAAAACTTATTATTCAGAAGTGAAATTGTTTTGACTGAAAGATAAGCCATTTGTATTATCATTGAAACCTCTAAAATTTTAAAATGAAACAGCTTTAAAAACGAAAATATATATAAAATAATAACTGTTAACTAACAAGATGAGAAAGAAAAAATGATTACCCCTAATAGCCTTAACTCAAATTGTTACCACTAGTAAATATTTGCACTATTCACTTTCTCTCATTATGAACTTTTTTCGAACAAATACAAAAGTCCCTACTCATCGTAACTGAATATCTAAAAGCTTTTACAATATATTATGGAAATTACGTAGGTTAAGTTCAATATAGTAGATTTAGAAAGAAAAGATAAAACACTCAAAAAGTAAAAAGAAATAAAATTAAAAATGTCATGAAAATAAATTTATTATTCATTTAATGCTAAATAAATTATAACTGACCTTCTAAACTCTTATTATAGCAACTGTTCTCTTATGGAACCGAAAATCAATTTTAAAAAAGATATAAATAATTTCTCTATAGAATTTTTAATCTTTTCCTTAACAAGCTCTACATTAAATTGGTGAACTCTGGAAGAGAAAGAATGTTTAATATCGTCGAATCAAGTATGATTGTTAATTGTCAAGATAGAAACCGGAAAAATATTTGTTTTTATTTTTAAATGACTTAAAGTGCATGGTTTTCTAATAAAATCCCAGAAATCAATTTAATATTACAAATTTTTCTCTTGCAACTTTTATCGCCAATTACAGTATTCCAATTTAAAAATTTAATTTAAGTACACCCAACTTTTTTTACACTATTTTGAAATAACACGGTACACGAATTTAACGATTTTTTTATTTAACACATCTGCTGCTGATAGCATTTTTTATCCAGCTCGTTATCAAAAAGCAATGAATATATATACATACTAGCCGTTAGCCACCAGCTTTTTTTTTGCTGTGTATTTCATGATGTTTTATAATATATATATATATATACACAACACATAAATTACTGATATCTAAATCCTCGCATTAAGAGAATTCAATTGTATTGAAAAATACACTTATACGTGTATCTCTCGCATCTTGATAAAAAAAAAAAAAACGAACTTCAATTTTGGGGATTATTGGATAAAAAAAATTAGAAGTATAGAATGATGTTTGCACTTTTCGTAACCCTATAACCAACGGCTTTCCGTAAATCCAACTTTTGGTGGATTCCTACTCCGTAAAATAAATATGCATGCCAAATTTCAAGTCTACATCTAACAGAGCAAAGACGAAACTTTATTATCAATACACCCCCCGTTATCTCGTTGAGAGTCGTTCTCCAAAAAAACCGTTCTTAACGTATATCAATTGAATAAAAGAAAAATGCAAACCAAATTCCATTATTATAGTCCTTGTAGTTCGAAAAAAGGATTTTTTTTTTGTCAATACGCTATTTGTTATGCTATCTTTGTTGCAAAGGGGCATTAGTGTACCCACGAGCTAGTATTAAAGTAATATGAACAAAATTTGACCCAGGTCTCAAAAAGTTTCGACATCCCTGCTACAAAGAATAGAAAGATTAATTTTAAAAAAAATGAAATATATGTGCTACTATTAAAAAGCTTTTTTTAAAAAATCATTTCAAGACAACACATTCATGTGAGAGTCAGTTTAACATTTGGGATTAGCCAGATAGTAATTTTTTGAACTGAACAACAACAAACTGAATTATACACTTTAATGGTAACACACGCATTTTCGAACCATAATAGAAGGAATTGAATAAACTATAGATTAAAAGAGAAAATAACTTGAAATATCTAGAAATGTTTTTAAAAATTCATAAAGTGTACTTACAATTTAGGAAAATACCTAGATAGTTTGACTTTATGATTAAATTTTTTTATATATATAAAGTAATCAATTTTGAATAGCGCACTAGACTAACAATAGCAATATGAAATGATCCGAGAAACTAAACTGCTGGTCTACGAAATGTTAAAGTGGATTCTATATTTGGCGCTTTATCTCCAATTCCATGTTTTAGAAATATTTGTAAGATTGAAATCACGTGTTATAATTGGATTACGTATATTCTAAAGCTTTTAAATTCAGATTAAATGTTGATTTTGGAAAGATCTCAAGTTGCTTTGAGGTCCATCAGAAAATTTATAAAGAAATTTCTTAACCTCTAGTAGGTTGTTACATAGGTACACATTTAGGGGCAAAGGACTGATTCGAGCTAATCAGTTCCATCTTTATGACCAGTGCAGTGACGGATTTTACACTTTGGAAGGAGACGTTGCCTTCCCGTGGTCAAAAATAGATCGGATCGGGAGGCCGCAATCTATGGGTCGAAAAAAGCAAGGGGTGAGGAATCGCCAGACTTTTCTCTCAAGCAATTTATACACAATTAAATTTGGGAATGAGGGAAGAAGCATTAATAAATCATGTAGTGATGCGATTGTCCCGATAGGTGATTCTTTATGTGGAGGTTCGGCTCAGTTTTTACAATCGGTAGCGAAGTAAGAGGAAATTGACCGGGACCTTTGGTTCGAAAAGTGATGTTACACAGCAACAATGGGATTCTAGTACCAATCGATGGAAATTGGTGTGACAGAGAGGGAATAAATCAAAAATTTGATGGATTGATTCGAAAGGTATCAGTTATAGAAGGAATTTCGATAATCAAGGATCCGAGAATCGGATGGTCCGAAACGACTATGGTAATCGAAGGTCCGAAACGATTATGGTAATCGAGGAACCGGGAATCACCTGGCTCGAAATGATCATGCAAATTGAGGATTCATGAAGAGAGTTTTGAAATTTTCATGGCATCAACCATCCTTGGCGAGATTGACACACTTGCAGCTTGGCGACAAAATACTTTTCCACGCATGCCCTCTGCACCTGTATAACATAGTAGTTTGGAAACCTCACAAAATTAAAATTTACAAAGAAACTATTTTCTATCTCAATTGCAGGAATTTGCCGCCCATCCGGTATAGTGGTCAGTGAAGCTGACTGCGGTGCCGCAGGGACTGGGTTCGAATCCCGGAGAAGGCATGGATGTTTGTGTTGTAATCCTTTCTTCTGTCTGTGTTGTTTACCCCCGTGTTATACGTTCGGTGGTGCACGGGGTTTATAAATGTTTTAAAAAAAAAATTGCAGGAATTTTATCATTACTGTACTGAAAATACGGATAAATCCATATCAGAAGAGATTTATTCTTAGCACAATCTGGAAAAAAAAACGAACAAGAAGCTGTAAAATTTCAAAAACCACTTCTCCGTGGTTTTGAACTCCAATCGGATTGCTTTCAACTATAACCCGTCGCCCATCCTGTCTTGTGGTTAGTAACGCTGACTGATGTTCCGCATTGCGTCAGTTCGAATCCCGGTGAGTGATTTTGGGGATCTATGGCGCAAGAGATGGTTTCGGCAATACTGCGTCAAACATTTGTTTATATATTACAAAAATTTAAAAAATACATTAAAAATATTAAAAATGTTTATACACATGAATGGATATATAAAAAGCAGTTCATTAAAATTCCATCTTATAACTCCTTTTAGTGTGTTAAGAGTAAGATGTAAAAGTAAATATATATATATAGTTTTCGGGGGAATTTCCCCCACCAAGTCCGGTAAGCATGATTGAAAAACGTCGCTTCCTGAATCTAGTCAGGTAGAACCAAGTGAGGGATGGAATATTAACGTCACACTGTTCAGCTACACTAGGGCTTTTGACGACGGACCTCGTAATTTTCAACAATAATCAAAGGACGAGGAGGTACCCTCTTCCTCTCCTAACTACCACATCACGTTGAGCTTTCGTTAGATTTAACGTGCATCCCTCTCCTACACGGCGTTTCTTCAGTGGTACTGGGCTCGAACTCGTGACATGACAGCCACGATCTGATACTTTGACCACTTGGCTAACGCGACGAACGGGGTCAACCAAAGTATTGTATCTACTTCCTCTTCTCTGCAACATCATACTCAATCACATCTTCGTCTGAGGAATCCTGTATGGGAATACTTTTCCGCCGTTTGTGCTTTGCCATTTTTATTTGTATTTTTGCTTCATTTAAATTTTTTAATAAATATTTTTCTTGCCAGAGAGTTTTTGAAGTTTTTTTTAAATCTGTGTTGTAGATGCAGAAGGGGGTTGCATGCAAGATTTGGATGTGGAAACGAATATGATTGATAGGGAGATTCCATAGGGTTGAACATAATTATTGGTGGTGTAAAGTAATGCATTAGACATAGGAATAGGTGGGGCTGAGGTTCTGACACAGTAGCTGCAATTGAAGAGGTCGATAGCAAGAGGTGTGCTTGGGTTGAAGATGATGATGATGTGGAAGCTGCAGGACTGCATTTTGATATGTATTTGGTTTTGGGAGTGATGAAATTGGTTGAAGTAAATTTAAAGATGGACATATTATATTTGTTATATTTTCATCTGTTTGTATAGAATTGTTTGTGGTAAAGTATATGGCAACCTGAGCGTAAGTTTGAGATATCTGTTGGACTATTAATTTTTGTGCTTCTACTAATGATATATTTTTATTATTTTTGAATTCTTGAATTTCTTTTTCAGTTTTCCACTTTGGGCATACTTTTGAGTCTGCATCGGCGGTTAATGCCGGGACGATATTGTTCTATTACAGGCAGTGCTGTTGAGCACCCTAATATTTGCTCCTGATGAAGGCGGCTTTAAAACGAGCTGGAAAAGTGCTGGGGCGCAGATGCTGATAAGGCTTTTAGAATTGGAGAGGCTGTTTCAGTCAAGTCATGTCTCTGCGTTGGTGTCGCTCTCACGATTTCAGAGTCTCTTAAAAGGTGGATTACGTCCCACCCACGAAAGTTACACGTGATGTATAGTCACTTCTGTTTGGACGTATTCGGAAAAACCATTCTTCTATTGGTCCAATGTCCTCCTTCACGTGGTTAACATTGAAACCGGTAGCTGGCGTGGGAACTGCGCCGGCACCTTACTGTCGGCTAGATCCAGGAAGGTCAGAGGTTGACTTCCTTTAGGACATCAGCACCGGGGTGTCCACCCTGGGATACTTTCCTACGAGAAACTGCTTGACCGTTGAGACGTCACTGGTTCCCGACGGGAAAAAGGTCTTTAATGAACACCACCTCAAGTCAGTAGAATAGGGTTGAGAGCAATTAATACATTTAGGCTCTAGTCTACAATCTGTGGAGGCATGTTCAACAGATGAACAGCTAGAACACGTCAGTTGACCGTGACAGAAAGTTTCAGAGTGACCGAAACTCTGACACATGAAAAAGCGCAAAGGTTTCGGTATATAGCAAGGATGGACTGACTTTTCCAAGGGCGGGCTACTTCTAATTTTTTCAAGGAGTTGCGTTCCGCCCAGTGTCAGTGGCGCACACAAGAGCAGGGGAGGGGCACACGGATCCGTACCCTTACTCGTTATCCTTAATTTTTTCCGATTCCTAATAGTCTCCATGTATATAGTACGTAAAGGTAATTAATTATTTGATATTAGTAATTTCTTTATTTATTAGTGTTAATTATTAATTCAGTAATTTATTTTTTGCTGTTTTTTGTTTCCAATGATCGACAAAATAAAAAAAAAATATGTCTGGACGCGTATTGGTGTATGATGTGAGAAAGATAGACCTTCAACTCCCGACCCCCTTCCTTTTGAAAATTCTTGTGTGAGATACTGCCCAATTTCGTAGGTGTAGTGAGGTAAGGAAAAGGATGTTATTATATTAATAAGTACGGAATATGTACTAACGTACAGAACTAAATTAAAAAAAACCACTCTTTTAAAACCGCGATTAAAGCAAAACGCAAGATACAAATTTAATAACAATAGCCCCAAATATGTTTCTGTTAATCCTCCAGGATCAGACGAAGTTGGAAAGGTTGTTAGAGCTCCAAATATAATTATATCAAATGATACATTTAATATGAAACAATTCAATATATAATTAAAAAATGAAATATTTTTATCTTAAGTTAATTTTTGTTGTTATAGTCAGTAGAAGGCTCAGGCTGCGTACTGACAGTCAATCTTGAATTTCCCGTATATAATTACTAACTGCTAAAACTTTTAGGCAGTCACCCCCAAATGTTTAGGTGGTTCACTGGTCGATCGCAATCGACTTAATGCCTACACCGGGTACATAGGGATGACTCTTACCGTTTAATTAACCTACTTTTATTGCAGTTGGGAGTTTAGGGCTACTGAATGCTATAATGAAGTGTTTGGTAGGAATAGCTGTTGGGCTTCTTTTTTTATAATGATTCTTCAGACCTGAGTTACACCCTGATCTGAAACTCCCTCCAGGATTTCAGCCTCATAAGTGCACAACAGGTCAGGTTCAGTAGTGACACCTTGGTTGGAGTTAAAGGATTTGTGCGGAGCTCTATTTACAGGATAATCTAGAAAACATTTAGCAAGAAGAAAAACTTTGCTTGAACAGTGGATTTCGTTTCAAGAAGTTGATCCTTGGAACTTAATAGGCTTACTGATTTTGGTTCACCACCTATTGCGATGAAGGCTTGGTGAATAGCAAACAGAGATTTTTTTGGCATCTTATTGCTTGGCAGAAAAATTAGTAAAAACCTAGAATTTTTTGAAATTTGATCAATGTTTAAAGTGGGTAAAACAAGACCTTTCCTCGGGCCAGCTGCATTGGAATCATAAGCGTGAAAAGAACTTCATTCTGGTGTGCCTCCACTCACCACGGAGTCCAACAAAGGGAGGCAGTGTGCTGGTCATCTGGCAAAAACCAGGCACGACGCTTACCTGGAGTACACCCAGAATATAGTGCTACAGCATCAGGGCGAGGATCCAACGGGTAAACCCGCCCCCCCCCCTTATCTGCAGCACTAACCCTACAGCAATGTCTCCGAAGAGACTTATCACCAGCCGATTGACAGGAGTGGGTTTACTCCTGCCTCCCATCTACAGCAAAGCGTGGGCCAAAGGGAACGCAAAGGTATCCCTAGGACACCCTTTTCCTCCCTACTGAACGCTGCACACGGCAAACATGCGGGTCTGAAAACCAACGGTGTTAGCATGAAAACAAAGAAATAATGCGAATATCGAAATAAATAGTCGAAAAAAATAAGAAAATACCAAATGAATTTAACGTAATACAAAATGCAAATATAGCATAAATAAAGAATACTGTGAGTAATCCAATAAAAACAAATTAATCAATATTTTTGTACATGTAAATTTCGAAAAATTGTCTGTAGTCTAGACGGGGAAAGAAGAAAAGATGAAATGGAATGATAAAAAAAGAGGGTCGAAAATAGAAAAGGATCGCTAGGGTAGCCCGGGTTCGTGACACCCGTGTTTACTAAAGACAGTAAACTTCTTGGGAATAGGAAAAGGTCACTAGAGCACCTCGGGACTGTGACACCCGTACTCACCTAAAGAAGGTGAGCCCCCTGAGGGGATATATATCTGTAATATTGACGGGAAAAGAAAGAAAGCACGAATTGGATGATAAGAAAAAGTGTCAAAAATTGAGCAGTATCACTAGTGTGCTCCAGAGTCGTGACATCTGTGTTTACCAAAGACAGTAAAACCCTTATGAAAAGGAAAAGATCACAAAGGCACTTCATTATTCTGACACCTGTACTCACCTCAAGAAGGCGAGTCCCTGAGGGATGGGTTCGAATCCCGGAGAAGACGAATGTTTGTAAATGTACACTGGTGTCCAAAAGTTAAGCATAATTGATAATTTTGTGATTAAAAAAAGGAACTGTAAATCAGAATGGCGGGAAACGTGATACGCGAGTGTAAAATGGTTATAAAACAAGGAAGCAAATCAAAAGAATGATAATAATTAGTTTTATTATACAAAGTAGAAGTTTGAAAGAAAACTGAGCATATCAAGGATTCACACTTTAAAGAAAAAAATGAAAGAAAACATTAAAAAAATACTGATGCTGTAGTTTAATAAGGCGTGTGCTCACCTCTGACAGCCAGGCACGCTGCACAGCGAATTACCATACTTGCTATGAGATGATGAATGAGTTGTGGGCTCAAATGGTTCCAAGCTTCTTGGAGAGCGCTCTTCAGTTCTGTAATGGAGTTTGGTGGGTTCGAAAGGGCTGCAATTTGTCTCCCGAGCAAATCCCATACATGCTCGATAGGATTTAAATCAGTGGAGTTCGCAGGCCACGACATGCGCTGGATGTTTTCCGTTTCGAGGAAGTCATCAATCAGCACAGCTTGGTGACATGGTGCATTATCATCCATGAATATGAAGTCAAGACCGACAGCACCTAGAAAAAAGCGAACATATGGCTCAAGAACTTCGTCTACGTATCTTTGAGCAGTCACAGACCACGTGTCAAAGAAATGGAGGTCTGTGCGGCCGTCCATCATGATGCCAGCCTATACCATTACTCCCCTTGAAAGAAAATGATGCTTTTCCGTTATGTTTCTTGGTTCAAAACGTGTTCCACGTTCTCTCCACCCGCCGAGAATCACTATTTAGACTAAACTGGGACTCGTCACTAAATATCACTTTGGCCCAATCTCCCACACTCCAATGTTGATTTTTCAACCTCCAGTTCAAACGAGCGCGTTTATGTGCAGACGTGAGGAGAATGCAAACTAATGGTCTTCTGGCGTATAGGCCAGCATGATTGAGTCTCCTGTAATCAGTTTGTCTCGAAATTCGTATTCCTGTGGCGACTGTGAGCGCCAAACCCAGTGCTCTGGCAGTACTGCCCTCTGACTTCGCGCACTTATTACCAGATATCGGTCTTGGCGAGGGGTTATGACTCTTCGTCGACCTGATACTGGTTGTCGGGTAACATGTCCCGTTCTTCGAAACCTGTGCCACAGTCTTGAGATCACAGACTGGTCCACATTCAGAATTCGAGACACTTCGGTTTGTAATCATGAGGATTCCAGCATTTTAACGATTCTTCCTTTCGTAAACATGTCCAATTGGCGTCTTTGTGCCATCATTTACCTTGTTTGATGGTTAACAACGTTCCTTCGCACAGCAGTTGCACGAAACTTGTCTGAACTGCTTATGCTGCGTGAATCGGTTTCTCCACGTTCTGACATGCGCCGGTGTTTCGCGCAGGATGTAGTCGACTGAAACCTTTTACATAAACCCAATGTTTCTTCTTCACCCAATTAATATCCACAAGAAATTTGGAATAATTTTACGAATATTTACTCCATTTTTTTCGTATTTTATGATTTATGCTTAACTTTCGGACACCAGTATTTATGCCTTTGCGGCATGGGTGTACTTTAAATAGCAGTCGAGCCGCAAGTCCTTTCGTGAGGTTAGTATGAAGAAAGGTGGGAGGCCTCTGATCCTCCCTCAGGGTGTTCTCCCTCAAAATTGAGGTGGAATCGAGCTAATATTTATAGATAACTAAGCAATTTTAGACTTATTATTTATAGATATACAATGTACAAAATTGAATTTAAATTTACCATATACTTTCACACATTCTTAAACCTTTCATGCTTAGTGGTTCATATGCTGTGCCACCAATTCTTATTCGTTTATTGTGTGGTGGTACACATAAGACGTAGGGCTTGTTTGAATGCCTCAGAAATTAATGCTAGATGTTTCATTCTCTGAACCACCACAGAGGTCAACTCATAGCAGTTAGTCAAGTGTCCAACAGATGTCAGAAACTAATTGTATGGAATTTATTGCAGCATTTCATTCTTTGATCAGATGTGAGTCTGTTGAATGGTATGTTTTGGAAGTGACTGTGTTGTGTATTTTTAAGTGTAAATGATAGTGATTCTTATGATATTTTATACAAATCTAGTAAGTACATGCATTATGTAATTAAATAAGTCAATATTAGAATAATTATAGTACCCCACATGTGTATTATTATTATGAATATATGAGAGTCCAAAAAATGTACCACTGCGCTATTGAAGACCATCTTCTTTACAAATGCAAAATGCATTCCGCTTATTTTTCGCAATAATGGGCGTATTTATTGTGCCAGATAGATTTGCTGTAAGTTACCTTTTTTTAAAATAATAATATTTATTAAATAATAGTACATACAAAATTATACTTGCGTCATAAATGAGATATAGCTCGTGCAGAGTAGATACCCACTACAAAATAGTTTTAGTGAGAATAGACCCCTAAGGGGCGTTAAAGATAATTATTCCCGTTCTCGGATTATTAGATCTACAGACTTGAAATGTAATAAGCATTTTACTTCCATAGAATAAAGTTCCACTAATAAATGGCTTTGCGAAACTGATAAGCAAGCGTGGCTTCGAGAGGTTAACTGCCGTTATAGAAAAATATTCCCGTTTTTGAACTACAGATTTGAAATCTGGCAGGCATGTACCTTTCGAAAATGTAGTGGTCTGCTACCCAAAAGGTATTTCGAAAATAGACCTTCGATGCTTAAGCTACAACTTCACTTTAACCTTTTGAGTGCATCTGGCGTATGTAAACGTTTCGCTTAGCCAGTGCGTAAATTGCCCCGTACGTCTTTCCAAAACATGTATTTTTCTGTTCACTGTTGTCCATAAAATTATTCGGAAGTTTTAGAAATGCAATACAATGACCATGACATAGTTTGCAAAGGATTAACTAATTTTAGAGGATTTTCTTATTTAATCCCTTTCTCCCCCCCCCCTCTTCCCCAAATTCACACGTGCGTGTCTACATGTAAAACGGTGGAATTGGGAAGTGAATCTCGTAATTGTTAATCGGCACTTCAGGGGTTTATAATAAACAGTACAAATTATCAAGATAAGTGTTAATTTCTGTATATATTTTTACATATATAACAAACCTATGGGGTCATTGGTAATTATTAAACTTATTCATAACTTAATGTTTTTATATTTTTTATAAAATACATTTATCAGGACTGAGATATTTTTATAAATATATTATTTCAGTTTGAAAGTATTTATTTTTATTCTTTATTATGTAATGTATTTTTCGCGTTTACTTTCAATAAATTAATAACTTTTTAAAATGATCTTTTGTCTTCGACTTTACAATATGCTCGCACCCCCTTCCAACGATTATCACGCACCTTATGGGGGAAGCGCACCCCCACAGTTTGAGAAGTGCTGAGTTAAGTAGTGACGATCTTCGTACCTTATCCACCACCTGCTACAGAAACTTACTGGTCACATCTTTTATGTTTGAATTTTTTCCCTTGTAAAAATGAAGGTTCAAGATCATTTTTTGGTATTTTATATGAACACTTAAAAATGTGCAGAAAATAAAAGCTAATCGTTCAATTTTCGAAAAGTTAACATAAAAATAAAAGTCATACATGCAATCTATATTAAAATTAATTCTCCTATCAAATTTTTAAGAACTTTACCAAATTTTGTGTTTCTGTTTTTCCGAACCTTTTTCTATAAAAATTATAGCTTGAAAAAAACTAAAAAACACGCTTTTATACTGAATCGAACTAAAAAGTAAAAAAATAATTCTTAATAAAGAATAAAATGATTAACGAAAAAATGAATGTCATTGGGATAAAAGCGTGTGATGTTCTAGATTTTTATCAATTGTTATAATTTCTAACTTCTATTCCGAAATGCTGAATTAGTGTAAAAATGTAGTACAAAGCACCACACGCTTTTATCCAAATGGCATTCATTTATTCGTTAATCATTTTATTTTTTATTAAAAATTATTTTTTTACTTTTTAGTTCGATTCAGTATAAAAGTGTGTGTTTTTTAGTTTTTTTTCAAACTATAATTTATTTTTCATTTTTTAGTACGAACTACAATAAAAGCGTGTTTTTTAAACTATCAATTATTCATTGCTGAATTTATCCTTGAGTTTGATATTTGAATGAGTGAATATTAACGACGCACTGTTGAAGCAACACGAGGGCTTTTGGCGACGGACCTCGTAATTTTGAACCATGGTCAAGTGACGCGGACGACACCTGAGCTGGCACCCCCTCTTCTAACTACCCCACCACACCAACGGGAGGACGTTTGAGCTCTCGACAGATTTAGCGTGCATCTCTCCGTGCATCACACGGAGGGTCTTTAATGGTGCTGGGATTCTACTACTGTACTTCTATGCTTCAATTTTAGAGATTTTTAAAAAATACAAATTAGATGAGTTCTGCCCTTTTTTTTATTAACAGGTGGCAGCTACAGGTATAAGTATATTTTTCAATTCAATCGAATTCTTAATGCTAGGACTTAGATATCAATAATTTATACATATATATAAGCAGTAAAAATTTATAAAACATCATGAAATACCCAGCGATGCGGGCGGGTTACAGCTAGTATATATATATATATATATAATCACTGATATCTAAATTTTAGCATTAAACATTCGACTGTATTGATTTAAAAAGTACAGGAATTTCTGAAATTGAAGTAAAATTATCTTTTACGCTCCCATAACCCCATCCACCAAAAGTGGATTTACGCAAAACTCATTGATACTGTGTGTACAGCCCCAATTATAGCAGAAAAAGACATTTTGGAGTTTGTTCAAAGCTCAAAAAATACCATTATGCAGATTCCGATTAAAGAAAATGAGATAAATAATGCAGCTCCTGTTCCCACGACACCCGAAACGTGGAATATCATGAAAAGTATGTGCAGTTATGTAGACGCGCATTCCAAAGGTAAAATGAATAACAAAATGGACGGCAACGATGCTAAGAAAAATATCGGATTATTTTCCAAAATCTCAAAAAATGTTTTGTTTTTCAACAACTTGAAAATTTTGTCTTAAATTTCTTTAAGTTCTTGTGAATATCTAAGTAGCATTGATTTTTATTAAATGCGTGTATATATGTATATGCGTATGCGTATGTATGCGTGTGTGTATGTTTGTTTGTGTATGTATGCGTGTATATAAATTCACACATGTATATGTGTGTGTATTTGTGTATGTTTGTGTATGTATGTGTTTATGTGTATGTTTATATTTGTGTATGTATGTGTGTATGTACGTATGTGTGTATGTACGTATGTGTGTGTATGTGTATGTATGTATGTGTGTGTGTATATGCATGCGTGTGCGTACGTGCGTAAATATAATACACTCTAATAAACTTAATTTTCTTGAATATATGCTTTTCTTTTTCAGAATCCTTTAATACGAAATCCTTTTAAAACGAAAAAATATTTCAGTCCCCTCTGTTTCGTGTTAGTGATTTTCCCTGTACGTTAAATTTAAAGTGTGATAGTATCACACTTTTTTAAAAAAATTATTTTCTTTTGTTCCCTGGCTCCAATCAAAAATAATTTGTATGTATTTATGTGTGAAATTATACTCCAAATCTCACCGTCTTCACTCAATCCCAACTATCACGTTAGTTCGGAGGGGGGGGGGGAGCGATCCATACACTCTCTGGAACTACTAGACCTACAGACTTGAAATATGGGAGGCATGTTCCTCTTGTAAAGCAGAGATCTGTAAAGAATAGAATTAAAGGTAATCGACCTCTAAGGATAAAGTTTTCCGTTTTTTACCTGAATTTGAAATTTGGCAAACATGCTGCTTTGTTGAGAAGAAATCTATTAATTCTACTCTGGGGGGGGGGATAGCTGGGACGTTGTTTACAAAAAATCCCGTTTTTAAACTATTAAATTTGTTGAGTATGTTTCTTTTGTTGAGCAGAGATTTATGCAGATCCAGTGTTTTGTGTAAATCGACTTCGAAGAGAGGTTATAGTGTTAAGGGAATAAAAATAAACAAAAACAATTGTTTTTTAAACTAATACACCAGTGGTCTCTTCAAACTTTTTCAACTCATGGAAGCTCTAGAACTTGAAGGTGCTTTCGTGGAACCCCAAAAACTGGAGTGATTTTTTCTGGAACCCCACATTCTGTACATATACTTCAAAGAATATATCTCAAAATTAATTTTTAAAGTAGATCAACATGTTATAGGTACTTTGTGCAAAGGCAATTAATTATATATAAAAAATTTCTAACCTAATTTTTAATGTAATTTACTCATTAATAATAATTATGTGTGATCCAAGAGTCACCTATCCATATTATATTTGGTAACTGGGATATGTAAATGCTTTTTTTTCTCTCCCAAGTATCGATGATCAATTGAGATGAAATACAATCACATTACATATTCTGAGTTTAATTTGTCTTTATACATAGTTTTTGTAGCATCTTAAGTTGAGAAATACACTTCACTTAAACAAAACGTTCTGAAGGGAATTAAAATGTTTATAGCTGTGTAAGAAATCCTGTGTATTTTGCATGAATTTTTGCAACCTAAAATTTAGAAGTTGTTCTTGCTTAAATTCAGATTTTAACTTCGAATTTGTTGATATGTTGATAAGCTGTTTCCTCTCCTTTTCGTTATAGGTATCTTTTCACAAATGCAAAAACAAATGCATTTTCCATTATAAAACTATTTAGTTTTATGCTATCTAACATTATGCTAACAACGAGACATTGTGCTAACTAACGAGTATAAAATTATCTCGTGGAACCCAAGTTAGTAAACAATAGAATATACACAATCGTGTAGGAAGTCTATTTTTAAACAGATAAAATGTTTTAATATTCTTTTATTATATTACAATAAAAGTTTGAAAGGTGTTAAAAAATAAAGATATTATATATAAATAAGGCTTTCAGTTTTAATGAATGAGAGGGGGGGGGTATGAGCTTTAGATGCTTGTAAATATATAAACTTCACAGGGAACGTGAATTCATTTTGCATACATATTTATTTCTTAACGATTTTTTATTATAACTCGTGGAACCCCAGGGCTCCGTGGAACACAGTTTGAAGACCACTGTAATAGACCAATGGACTGGAAATTCAGCAAGCATGTTTTTTTATGTTGACTAGAGATTATTGATGAAGGGGTTTTGCGGAAATTGTTGAGCTGTCTTCATCCGAGAAATTCAACCGATTTAATTAATTTTATTTCTTTGCGCATTAAACTCTGTGTAAAAAGTAAATTTTTGAAAAAATTCAACTGAAAGTAAATTATTTTCTTTAAAAAAAGAACGAATTATTAAAAAAAAAGAAAAAGTGGTTCAAGCAACTTCAAGAGAAAAAGAAAACAGTAATTCGCCAATTTTTTTTCCCTACTGAAATGCTATATTTTTTACGGAATTCGTTCGAAAAAAATGGAAAGAAAATGTCTGGAGTCAAAAGCCTAGCTGTCCCCCCCCCCCCTCCCATAAGGATCACTTTCGTGTTTCTAATTCTAAAAAATCCCTTCATCATTTAGGGCAGAAAAGATGGATCAACGCATCTAAGACTACACAAAATTGGTCAGACATTTTTTTTTTATTATTGTTATCTTCTTGAAGCGGTTAGACTAATGAGAAAAGATCCGTTCAGGGAAACCAGAAAGAGGAAGAGAGAAAAAAGATTACAGGTCTCCGTTTGTGAAAGGTATTCCAGATATATAGGACATCTCCTTTCTTAATATCCTGGTCATTAAGGACAACGTCACGGACACATTTCGAAAGAATCTAACGTTCCTCACTTTTTTTTTTGGATAAAAAAAAAATCGAAGTTAGTATGATACTAGCCACTATCCCCCCACTATATACGGTATTTCATGATATTATATGCTGTTGAGCAATTATTGTTATCAATCCTACACACAAATAAGTTTTTATTTCTATTAAAAACATTTGTGTGTGTGTGTGTGTGTTTGTGTGTGTTTGTGTTTGTGTGTGTTTGTGTGTGTGTGGACCTCGCCTCCTTGCTTAAAAATGCTAGGATTGAATCTCTAATACAGTGAAAATTGTTTAATAAGAAACTAAAGGGAATGAAATATTTTCGTTTTAAAAGAATTTTGTGTTAAAGGATATTGCAAAAATATATACAGTCGACACTCGCTAATTCAAACTTTCGATAACGAACCTCTCGCTCATTCGAAGTATGAGAAGTATTCCCTAGAAAAACTCTTGATATTTCGAACTAAACAATACGTTTTGGTACACTCAAGAATTCGAAGTAAAATCTGAGGTTGGCCAGACTAGAACAAGCAATATTTAGTAGGATAGATAGGTATTCGAATGGTCGAGAGTGTTATCTCTCTCGACCATTCGAATACCTACTATCTAGAGTCCTGTAGCAAACAGATTGGTGCTTACATGTTTTGTGTTGTATTGTCTCTTCTTGTCTCCCCTGTAATGTAGCCCCTTTGATGACCTTCTGTCTGCTACTCCTTTGTGTTTCCCGGATCCTCAGGCGAAAATACACTTTTATTTCTTTCCTTCTTCAAGAGGACAGTTCCGGGAGCACCACCTGTTGTCAGCCTTCCATATCTTTCGTTTAACATGTGGCCTTGTTACACATGTGTTCATAAAGAATGGTCCACTATTGTGAAGAAGATTGGATTGTGTTTTTTACGTCAGACTGACGTAACGATTTATGGTACATATGTGTGCCGTATAGCATGTGACACCAAATAGGGAATGAACCGTTCTGGACCCTGCTTTGAAGAACCAATGGTGTTGGAGATAGTGTCTGAGAAAACCGGGTGCGAAACGATTTTATTTCCAATGAGGAATGAAAGAGATTTGATGGAGGGTGTGAAAGAGTCCTGTTCGAGAATTACTACATAAATGTATTCTTTTAATACATGACTTGTTTTTCTTTCCTGCATAGTATTTATAATGTATAATATGTACTTTTTAAAAATATTTTAAAGCAATCTTATACATAAGTACAATTGTTGTTCTATTACATTGTTTAAAATGTAAATGTGAAAGAAAAAAAATTCGGGAGTTTTTTCTTACCCTCTTGATAATTAGAAGTTTTTCATTGGTTCCTTCAACTTCGAATTATCGAGAGTCGACTGTATATATATATATATATATATATATATATTCTGCAAAATAAGTTTATTAGAAGATATTTCATTTACACAGATGTGTATATATCAGTTGCGTAACATACACCCCCGGGATTCTAGGGGGGCCCAAAGCCTGAATGATGACAAGTTCGTACCCTTTGTAAGATCCAGCTTGGGGCCTAAAACAGGGGGGGCCTAATATTCTCCGTTACGCCCCTGGTATATATGCTTGCATTTAATAAAAATCAATAAAACAAAAACATTCTCAAGAACTTCAAGAAATTTAATACAAAATTTTCAAGATTTTTTAAAAAACAAAACATGTATTGAGATTTTAGAAAATAATGTGGCATTTTTCTTTGCATTGTCTTTTTTCAGAATCAAATTGTCAAGAAATTGTTCGATGTCGTCTAATTTGTTATTCATTTCACCACTGAAAGATACATCTAAATAACTATGCATATTTTTCCTGATGTTCCATATTTTGGATGATATCGGAACAGGAGCTGTGTTATTCGTTTCATTGTCGTCGCATCTACTGCAACGAATTCTTCCGATTCTCCAGTAGGACAGTTCAACAATACAGAAACTTTTTCAAATATTTCACTAAGTGACGGATCAGTTTCAAATATCCTCTTTATCTATTTTCTTCTTCCTTCTTTCCCTGAGTAACAAAATTCGTCTAAAATAAAAATTAAACAAAAAAAAAAAAAAAAAAAAAAAAACCGCGAACCAAACTTATTGATGCTTACTTACGCTGCGATGTACTTGTCTCCGAACATGTTTTTGTATGGTGTTTGTCAGGATGAGGTGAAAGTAACTTAGATAAACAAAATTGGCTCCTGCCACAGTCTATTCCTTGGGTATCCACAGTCTAATACATAGGTTCTCAACGTGGGCGATAACGCCCCTTGTGGGAGTTTGAGGCTCTCAGGGGGTAGTAAAAGACCCAAAGAAAATTAAGGGGCTTTGGCAGATTAACCAAAATAAGACTAAACAAACACGCTGTTTATGTACTAACAAAAGTAAACTTTAATACTGTTTACTTATGTTGATCGTATGTATTTATATAAATCATTTCTATATCGCACGTACGAAAATTCGCAGATTTCCGTAGTTCGGGAAGCGGATGAAAAACTTACAGATTACATTACATTCAAACCTACATTAAATTGAATGATATAGTGCATTTTAATTTCTGTAGTGCACGTGTTGTCTTTGTCTGTGAGCTGTAGGAAACATGTTTCGTCTACTGCATTTCATTATGTATATTATCGAAGAAATCTAATTAAATATGTTAACCAGGAATTAGCGTGATTCTTTAAAGGATGAAATTGTCACTTTATATTTATTTCGAAAGCAACAGTTTATTATGAATTATTTTGAATCATCAAAACCCCTGCCTGTCTTCATAACAGGTAAGCTAAAGCTTTTATTCCACTCTTTTAAATGAAGAAGAAATTCAGTTGCGTGTTTCAGTTCCAACACTATCCTACCTATGACTAAAATATATAATATTACACATTTAAATATATTTGTGGCAATAGATATTTCAGATTCGCAAGTAAGAAAATTGGGGATTTTGAAAAAAAAATTAAGTTAAAAATATATTTTTTTTAGTAATAGGATATTTTTTTTAACTTAACTCTTGTTTTCGCCATGTATTATGTACACTCTTATTTCTCCAGAGTGGGAGGGGGTTGTATCGAAATATTTACTAGAAGAGGGAGCAACAGTTCAAAAAAGATTGGAACCTATGGCCTATAGATGAAACTCCCTCTTTTTTATTCCACACCCCTCTTAAATCTAGCCTACGTGGCTGGTGTTTTCCATATTTTGTCCATTCCCAGAAAAAAGTTTTTTTCAAGTTAATCTAACTTCGTTTCGTGTTTTGAGAAAAAAATGCATGAAAATACATGGTAGTTTGCGGGAACCGTTGCATTATTTTGTGTTAACCGCTATTTCGTTTTAAGCGTTTTCGCGTAAAACGCAGTTCAATGAAAAATTATCAGTTATGTCCCCCGTAAGCCCGTGTTCTTTGAGTTGATTTTTGCGAAACCCGTTCTTAGCGTATCTCTGCAGAACAAAAGAACCATGTTTGACACATTTCAAATCTGTAAGAGTCTAGTACTTCAAAAAGGGAAATATGTTTTTATTTTAAGCCCTCAAACTTCTCATAAAAAGTCAATTTCCCCAAAACCCATTTACAGGGGATCTCTACTCAACAAAACAAAGGGAGGAGGGAGTCCAACTTTCAAGGTTGAAGGACTAAAAATAAAAAAACAGGAATTTTTTTTTAATATAACACCTTTGTAACCTCCTTTAAGGGCTAATTTTAGAAAAACCCTTTCTTAGTGGTTATTCAAAAATATAAAAACAAAATAATATATAATAAAAATAAAAATTATAATAATATAAACAAAATAATAATAATAAATAACTAATAATATGTAATCAACAAAAGAAATATACGTACAGTAGAACTTCAATTATTCGAATCAATTGGGACCGGACACCGTTCGGATACACGATTGTTCGGATAACCGAAAACCGAATGCGATCCATGCAGTATAGGAAATATCCATGCAGTATTCGACACTATACGAATATTGAAAATTATCACATGCGGAAAACGTGCTTGAAGAAAAAGTAAAATAGGTGCAAAATGTCGCAATTTTACCTTTATTGTGGAAAATAACCGCTTATTTTTCGCTGTCCCTTTGTACACCTTCGTTTTTTTTCTCTTCAGGGTCTCTGATTCTCTTCAGCAAGCATAGTTGGTAAGACAGCACTCTGATTGTTGCTCGTACTACTCCATAGCTGCCTCTAACGCAAAAAGCGCGTCAGAATTTGATGGACCCTTGCTACTTTCGTTGTTGTTGTCCTCGTCTTCATCCGTTTCATCGTCGACAGGGTCGATTTCTTCTTGCACGGAAGTCGCACAATCTCGTCATTATTAAACATCTGAAATCCAGTCTTCTGCATCTCATGCCAGCCAGGTTTCTACCATCAACAAAACTCAATAAAAGAGCACATGTACACCCCTCACTTGGAAACAAACTGAACTAACATTCCGCGCAGATGTTTACCAAATCTCACAACTAAAAATTCCCCAAATATCCTTCACCTTGTGTTTTCCCGTCACTTTTGGCCTCACGCGAAACAACTGTTGAGCATTGCACTGTCCGAAAACGTGTCCGGACTTTATTATTCGGAGAGTCAAATATCCGAACTAAACGTTCGGATAAACGACGTTGTACCGTACCAAATTTCAAATATATTGATCCAATAGTTCAAAAGTTGAAATTTTTTTGTTTGCCATACTCTCGCGATCCCCCTTGCAATTCGATTCCAGTAAAATCCCCTATTAATAGACAAAACATGACCAAAATTGTGAGTCTGTAAGCCTAATACTTCAAAAAAAGGGAATTCTCTTTATCTAAACCACCCGCCTTGCAAGGGGATTTCTTGAAAACCAGTTTGTAGAAGATCTCTGCTCAATAAAAGAAACATGTTTACCAAGTTTCAAGTATGTAGGTTTAATAGTTTTGGAAATATCCGATGAATGAGAGTCGCCTTTCTTATATATATAGATTAAGTGAGTAAGAATTTATTTATACGACACACAAAAAGGGGCACGAGGGACTGTTGGCGACTGACTTCAGCATTTTGAACCATGATCAAGTGACGAGGCCGACATCTGAGCTGGCAACCCCTCTCCTAAGTACCACACCAACGGGAGGAAGTTTCAGCCCAGATAGCCCCACTAGGATCGAACTTGTGACATGCCCCCCCCTCAACCACGAGTCTATGACCTTGACCACTAGGCTACCGTGTACAGCGGCTGATGCACATTAAATCTAGTTGAGGCTCAAGTCCTCACGGTGGTTACGTGGAAAAAAGTTTGGAGAATGGAGCTCCAATTTAGATGTCGTCCAAGTAACTCGATCGAGATTGAAAATTATGATGTTCGTCGCCCTGGTTGCTATAAAATGAAATGAATCCTCATACCCGCAGGATAAAATAAACACAATCGATATTTTTCGATACGTTTGATGAGTTAAAATGCAGCCGGGGTTTATTTTAATAAGAATATGAGCCAAGAACACTTGAGATTATTTAGATACTTTATCGTGTTTCAAACATTTTAATAAAAATTGGTGAATTCACCTACGAAAGGGGGTTTAAATTCCTCGCGGCTTAAATAGATGACCTTTACACTTTGGAGGTCGGTATCTCATTTCAGAGACCAGCGACCGGAATAACCAAGTATAATTCAGTGGTTCACAAACTTCCATAACACGGTGATAATTTCTGAAAGACTGCGTCGCTTGTCAATTTGCTAATGAGGAAAGAGTTTTCTAAATTATCGCCCACGAAACGAATTCAAAGGGGAAAACTCCCGAAATTGGAACACATTTATGGGCAGCGGAATAACATTTTAGGCTTAACGATGGTTTTTACACTACTTTGAGATACATTTATAAAATTATTCTTATTTTTACAACTTAGTGCGTGAAAATAAGTTTATTTCACGATTTAAGTTGGTTATGTTCAGCAAATGAATACAGCTGGCAACTGGTATAACTTCTCTGTATTATGTTTGCAATCGCCATCAAAAAGTTTAAAAAGCTTTTCTCTAGAATCATTTCTTCAAAATGAAAACTGATTGTGAAACAGAAATAGAGCGTAAAAGTGAACTTTCTGAAAATGGTTTGTTCCAAAAAATAGTATATAAATATATTTATAAAATATTTTTGTTCTATTAACACATTAAACCGTAAAATACACAGCTACTCTTAAGATCAAATCCTTTAACAAATACAATTGTATTTTGTGTTAAATGTTACGAAATTCATAATTCTCTCCATACGTTTATTGGTGTCTTCATTGGAAGTAATGCTTTTAAATATTTTATTTTATTATTCGAATTAATATATTATGTCTTAAGTTATTATATTGGTGTGACAAATTATTATTTTCTTTACAAATTTTAATTATTAATAGAAGGTATAAAGCTTTTCCCGAATAGCGTTTACTATATCGCCTGTTTCTTCTCTCAGAATTTTAATGGGGTTGCTTTAGCCGTTCCCTGCCCGCTTCGCTGATTATTTTATGATGCTGTATGAACATATTCTGTAAATATATACAGTACGGCGTCTTTTATCCGAACGTCTATTATCCGGAGCGTCAAATATCCGAACCAAAATCCGGATATGTTTTTGAACAGTTGTTTCGTGTGAGGCCAAAAAGGGCAGTAAAACCCAAGGTGAGGGATATTTCGGAAATTTCAGTTGTGTGATTCGTTAAACATCTGCGCGGAATATTAGGTCAGTTTGTTTCCAAATGAGGGGATGTATACATGCTCTTTTGTTTAATTTTGCTGGTGTAGAAACCTGGATGGCATGCGATGAAGAAGACTGTGGATTTCAAATGCTAAATAATGACGAGATAGCGACTTCCTTGCAAAAAGAATCAAACCCTGTCGACGATTAAATGGATGAAGACGAGGACAACTACAACGAAAGTAGCAAGGGTCCATCAAATGCTGACGCGTTTCCTGCGTTAGAGACAGCTGTGAAGTGGTACGAACAACAATCACAGTGCTGTCCTACTCTACTACTACTGCTGCTGAAGAGAATCAGAGACCTTGCAGTGAAAAAACGAAGGTGTACAATGGTACAATGAAAAATAAGTGATTATTTTCTACAATCAAGGTAAAATCACGACATTTTGCATCTATTCTGCTTTTTCTTAAAGCACGTTTCAGCATGGGATGATTTTCGATATTTGTATAGTGTCCAGTATCATAGACTGCATGGATCGCATTTGGTTTTCGGTTATCCGAACGCTACCCGGTCCCAATAGATTGGGATAAACGACGTTCTACTGTATTGTATATCCCATAAAACAAGCTTAACCTTACTTCACCGCCCTAAGTCACCTAAAAGTCACACTTATGGAAAAGATAATAATTTTTCATTTGGGTCAATTTGACGTATGTATAAGTTCAAAAACATCATAAAATCTCATCATATCTCAGGTGTTGTCCTCGTTACTTTACCAAAGCTCAAAATTACGAGGTCCGTCGCCAATAGCCCACGTGCCTCTTTATAGTACGACATAAATTTCACATACATTTTATATTTCAAATAATGCAATATCTATCTTGTTATCTTGTTGCACTATTAATTCTTTTTACCTCAGTAAAATATTGAGTTGTAACAATTAAACCATTTCGAACGATTATTTTCAAACGAACGTAATCCGAAACTTGGAAAAGTTTTAAACACTGTAACAAATGAACTGATAGTTAAAAGCTCGAAGACACTCAATATTTCAGTTTGGACGAGGCAGATTCCAAAGCGTCGGACTTCGAACGTTTCATGTAATTTGACCCATAAAGATTAAAAAGTTTTACCTTTCGAATGCTGACTTTAATAACAATTTGGT
The DNA here is from genome assembly GCA_019973975.1 of Trichonephila clavata. Classification (NCBI taxonomy): domain Eukaryota; kingdom Metazoa; phylum Arthropoda; class Arachnida; order Araneae; family Nephilidae; genus Trichonephila; species Trichonephila clavata. The sequence continues at coordinate 26,034 of BMAO01000122.1, forward strand.
GGAGGAAAAATACGTGCTAGAATACCCATTATCAGTTTCGGCAACTTTTAAGCACCAGTTTTACATCGCGATCGCGCTGTTTACAAAGACACATGTTCCTGTTTAAAGCTCCATAAAATATCCCGGACAGCAATTTCGGAAACTTTTTGTCTTTGTAATGGATTTGGAGCCGTGGGGAAAGGCGTAATTCTTGTAATGGGTTTTTATTAATTTAAAACCTCTTTCGCCATCATAAATGCGCTAACAGTAATCGCAGCGATTTACTGAACTGTATATTTTTTAATAGATTTACGAATGAGAATTATTCAAAACGAATGCATTGTTTAAAAACCTATAAAAGAATAATTTGAATGGTTCCCCCCCCACATAATTTCAACGGATGAATAATGCGGGAAAGGGGGGTTTGCAAATGGCTTTTGTGATACGTATTTGAATTTTTTTCCTTCAGTTACAGTTATGATTTTATAATGAATTTGCATCCTTTCTTCCCTGTGACCCGGAAAGAGGTGTGAGAGAAACTAAATCATCAGACGACATGATGAACTTCAATTATTTTATTTATCACTATTTTAACTCAAACACAACACTCTAAATAAGATAACTTTGATGTCAGGGCACGAAGGTGAGACGAGATGGCGTGGGGAGAATATAACCAATCCTGCAGATCTAACCTTAAGATAACTGTATACAGAGCTTATTTATTAACTAGCTTTCATGGCCCGGCGTTGCACGGGCTTATACCGAGGGTATAACTTAATCCCCATGTTAATTTCCTCCTTTTATTCTAACGCCAACACTTTTTTGGGTTTGACGCGTACGATGCGAGTCCATGACCCGTGAGTGCGTGTCATGGCTTTGTTGCTTAAAATTTTCCCTTCTCTTCACAAATTCTCGATCCTAGTACCACTGAAGACCCACCGTGTAGGGCGGGATGCACGTAAAATAAATCGAGAGCTCAAACGTCCTCCCATTGGTGTGGTGTGGTAGTTAGGAGAGGGGGAGCCAGCTCAGGTGTCGTCCGCGTCATTTGACCAGGTTCAAAATTACGCGGACCGTCCCTAAAAGGCTCGTGTTGCTGAACAGTGGGACGTTAATATTCACTCAACTTCACAAATTCAGCACTGACAATATTATTTTTCCGAAATTACTTTTGATTTCTTTGTTTCTTTCCTCTCCGCTTAGCTGGCGTTGCACGGGATTTTACCGAGTGAATAACTTCACCCTCATGGAAATTTCGTGTTTCCCTCAGGCCGATAAGCATTGTTGTGTGTGTATGCGCGCGATGTGAGTGATTTCTTTAACTATGTCATAAAAACTCCTTTTTCGAAATTTGTTCTTGCGTTGGTGTGGTGTGGTAATTATTAAAGATCGGTGAAAGCTCAGGTGTCGTCTCGTCACTTGAGAATGGTTGAAAAAATTTTCGAGGTCCGTCACAAAAAATTTTCCAATAGGCAAACAGGGTGAATTTTAAAAATCACCACTCACTTTCCAATTCTTTCGTTGCAATTTTGTATTTCCCGGAAACGAAAATGCTGTTTTTTTTTAAAAATAGTTGTATGCTGAAAAAAGACAGAAAGTATAAATTTTCAAATTACAAAATTTCATACTATTTTAATTCTTGGAGTAAAATTGTGAGGATTTTTTGAAATATTCGACTCGGGGGAAAAAAAGTTTCATGCA
>BMAO01000123.1:0-39492 GCA_019973975.1 Trichonephila clavata
AAGTAATTTGTTTACAAATCATTTATGCAGTATTTGTCATAGTGCATCCTTGAAACTTTGCTTGGTCACAGAAATGGACTGGCATTCAAAATGAATGCTGTATGTATTAATTGTGACAAACCAAAGTGAAACATATTATTTCAAAACAGTTGGTTGATACTAAATTACATCAAATAACAAATGTTAGCAAGCATCAATTTTTTAATGCTCCATTTGATGTAAATATGAGAATAGTGCAAGGTATGTTAAGTTTGGGACTTGGGTACTCGGCGTTGGAAAAATTCTGCATGTATATGAATTTAAATATAATGTCTAGTAAAACTTTTAATTCCTATAAAGCAAAAGTTCTGAATGGACATCTCGTTGCTTCCAATCAGCTGTTGCTAGATATTCGTAAAGATGTCAGAGAGGCGTATGGCTCAAGGAATGATAAAGATATCGTCGATATTGGAGTGTCATATGATGAAAGCTGGAAGGCTTTTTTTCTGTTCAAGATAGAGTCTTGAAATTTTTTATAGATACTTAGATATATGTGTTACATAAAAGTTAGTATGGGTTTAGGTCTGAGATCCTTAGTTATTTTTTTTTAAATGTTAAAGTTAATATTTAAAAAATTTTCGTGTTTTTTCCAGGTTTAGCTAGAAAAAAAATTATTAAAAATCAACAAGGAACTAGATTTTGAAATCCATACTAACTTTTGTTTGCAATAATGTAAGAAATATAAATCATGCAAAATAATTTTAAAATTTCAAAAATTGTGTATTTTATAAGAGTTTAAATAAACTTCAAATATTTTAAATTTTTTTAAATTTTAAAATAATGGTTTGTTAAAATGACTTTTTATTTTCAGAATCGGTTTAATAATATAGTCTGAAAACAATACATAAATTTCTTTTAATATTACTGTCCCCAGAAAATTTTTTTGATAAAGGGTACCGTGTAGTTTTAAGCGATTGAAGTCGTATTGTACCTTTAGCGTCAAAGTACAGTATTATTGAATGCAATGCATTTTTGTTATATGAAAGGGGGCGCGATGAAAATTATGATTGAATGTTGGGTCACGAATATTGAAAGTTTGAGAAGCACTGATGTAAATAATATTCTTATCAGGTTAGATGCCATTTTTCCTCTCCTGTAGTCTATAGTTCTGGTGGTTTCGGCACTACTACAATCGCTTCATAACATTTCGCTGCAACACTAACAGCTTTGCAATATAGCCGCGCCATAAATAATCACAACGTGCAGCTCAATAATTTTGGTGAATTTGGGGATATGTTTGTGGAGTGTTTATATCGTGGTATTAATACGTTGCGTTTTGGGCAAAATATTCTCCTCAACATTCGTGCATCCTAGTGAGTCAACAACAATTTTACCTAGCAGAGGACACTTTTACCAGGTTTGTGTAAGCTATCCTAATCCTTGACACAGTGGTCCTTGAAAAACCTTCAATGCTGGCTGTTCTCAGATGGACACGGATGCTCCAAAGAGGGTGAGATCCACTGATCCACTCTTTTTGTACGTCAGATGTAATTGCTCTTTGCTGGGATCAGAATTTACCTATACGATTATCCCATAGCCATATATGGGACTGGAAACTTCCTTCTAACCACTTTGGAAATAATTTATACTGTAAATCTCAAAGACTATTTGAGAGCACATGGAATCATGAGAAAAAATATTCGTATTTGTTTCAGTATGATCGCGAAAGACAGGTTCTTATATTTGGTATAAATATTTTGTACTCCTGACTGCCAAAGCGGGATACCCTAGTGATCCTTCTCTATTTTCGACCCTCTTTCTTGTCATTCAATTCATTCTTTCTTTCTCTCTTCCCGTCTAGACCACATATACTAAAACAAATGTTTGGCGCAGTATAGCTGAAATCGGCTCTTGCGCCAATAAACCCCAAACTCACTTGCCAAAGCGGGATAATGAAAGTGTGAGCTGTTTATATGGATGAAAACATTTGTAAATCCGTATAAAATTATAGCGTAGATATTTGAAATAAGTATAGAATAGGAATAAACCCTTCTCCTACTTTTAGATTACTATTCACTTCCTTTGAAGGCAGAATCCTGATGCACTCGGTAGGGCTGTATTGGATCGCCACATTTTCAAACATGTACCCTTATGGATTTGTGCTATGTGTATTCAAAATTAATGAAAATTCTCTTCATTTAAAAAGCAGATTTATCAGTTAATAGATGGCGATACTATAACGCGTATAAATACTACTTGCAAATTACTTGAAGAGCTTTATTATTACTATTTTTATAGCAAGAGTTACTATTGTGTAAAAAACAGTAAATATACATATTCATAATGTTATTGATATATAATTTTAGTTTTACATAATATTATTTTATCATTTTTGAGAATTTTTTTATTATCATCAATTTTTTACAAATAGATTTTTCTTTTTCAATCTTTAACGTATTTAAATACTGGACCTGGCAATAACTGGTTTATTGTTGATTAGAGTTGATGTTTATTGTTGATTAGAAAAATGATCAAAGCATTTTCGAATGTACTTCTTAGGTACATAACCTTATAATTAATAATAGATTCAGAAACTATCAATTATATTCCACAGGATTTCAATCTGTATTATAAATAGAAGAGGGAAAGTTGCTAGCAGTATAACTGGTTTACCCTCATTTAAAAAAGCAAACTCTGACTGATTTATATTTATAGCAATTAATTAAACTCAAGCTTTAGTATCTAAAGCTTTACTGAGATTCTCATCTAGTGCACATACATATATTTTCTATGTGAGAAATTAATGAAAATTTAGCATTTGATGAATAATGAGGACATTCATGTAGACGTTCAAAGATTCTAGGAATTTAAAGAGAGGCTGTCTGCATCTGATAACAGGAGTGTTAAATAAACCGTGTGTAAGCAAATAAATAAATGTAGTTAATAGGGATTTAATTTCATTACTCTCAAAAGGGCGAATACAGAATTTATATAATTTATTTAATTTGCATAATCATGCTTTCCTCACTCGGTGAAGGTTGGTTGATGATAGTGTTTCCCCAGAAGAATCCCCAAGGGGTTAGTAGAGCCGCGTATAGATCCGTCACAATTTTAATAAACATAAATAAAAGAACGATAAAATTTAATGTTTACTTTATGACCCTTGACATCTCTTGTCTGCTACTTTTTTCCCTATTTCGGGAGGAATTTTGATATTTTATCACATATTATTGTGTGCCAATATACTGGTCGAGAAGAATGCGGCCGGCGAGTTTGATGACCCTGGTCTACATCTTCATCTCTTTTTACCTACTTACTGCCTTGGTGTGAATGAGCCTTTAAGAAATCTGTTCGAATTCAAACGTAAGCCTTATTTAAAGTATTCGAGGCCATTCTAATATTTCGTTTCTTAATTTTCCTAATTTGGGTGCATTAAAGGTGTGTGCACTATACATATCTTATTTTAAAAATAAATCCGAATGTATATTTACGGTATTACTGTATCAGTGTGTGATAGCGGTTGGTCCCTGCCTACATCTGAACCCCCTTGTTTACCTGTAAACCCGGCTAGGTGTGTGGGAGAAACTGAATTATCCACAGACTTGATTTCAATCTAATTAATTTATTGTTTCCAAATATCAATCAGACACTATCAATCTAATCAAAGTAGGTGATTAAATAGTAGAGCGCGGAGGTGAGATTCTATAACACAGGGATACTACTGCGGACCCTCAACTGAATCTAAGACAGCTTAAATACGCTCAAATATAACTACGTCGCACAGTAATAAGCTAATTTCTAATTGATCAAGATCACAATACCTGTACTTTTTATGCATCGGATTCTACACTGGAAACTTGCAGGTGATCTTTATCGAAATTGATCAACGTCGTTGGATCTGCGCTCTGTAATTTTTTTCCTGGACAACTCCAAGACCTCTTACTAATTCCACTCTCTTTCAATCTTCAACTAACCACTAACTCGCGAATCTATGTTAACTCCTACTTACCAACTCCAACCCACAAACTCGCGAAAACAGAATTTATATAATATACTTCATTTACATAATCACACTTTCTTGGATGGCGAAGGTTGGTTGAATTAATTTATTTTCCCCCAGAAGAGTCCATAATGTGTTAATAAAGTCGCGGATAGAACCGTCACAAGTGTCACTCGGAACGTTTTGTAAAACTGGCCTCATATTGGTAATAACTAAAACAATTTTTTAAAAAAAGTCTAACTTAAAAAATCATGTCTACTTTTCGAGAAGATATATTAAAATGAATCATTAACGAGACATAAGAAACTAGACAACAAAAAGGAAATATTCGAATCTCATTACTCAAGAGATGCAACAACCAAAACAAGACAAAAGAGACTAGAACCAATAGGAATCGGAATATGCCACTCATCCAATAAGTAGTTTGGAGGTTTCAGAGATCCCCTGCATCGAATTTCCTCCTTGTGGATGAATTATTCTTCATGCTATTGCATCTTTCTTCGCTCTTATTGGAAACATGTCAGAACTTGAATACCACATTGGATATGATTCTCCTTCTCATCGGAGATGCATCACTGAATCCCAAACGTATATTTAATACAATATCCTTTCCTCTGTCTTGTCTGTTATTGTAACCAAGGACCTGATATTTATGAGCTAAAAATTTGATGAAGGTGGATTATCAAATGCTGCATGAAGCTTGGCAAAATAAGTTTAGGAATTTGGAAAAATAAAAATTCAAACTATCCGGTTGTATGAAAATAATACATTTTTAAGCAAATGAATTTCTTTTATATTTTAACAGATTTCAAAAATCAATTATAATTGCTTCCCGTGAATTAATTGACTCTCAAAATTGCAACTAATGAAATTAATCATGAAAAACTATAATAATAGTTTAACTATGACAAAACTATAACAGTTGTGTTTCATTATACAGTATTAGTGTTTTAAAAAGTATTTCTGCGAGTAATAAAACCTATTTAACGCAGTAAAAAATTATCTAAAATATGTTTTAAATTAAAGTAATCGAAAAAAAAATACCATAAATAGACAGAAAACGGGAAACATTAAAGGGGAGCATTTCCTGTCAGCTGTAATATTGTCACGTAGAAGGAATAAGGCGATGTTATCCAATGCACAATTTATTTTGTCGTAGTGTTTTACACGGGCAGCACCACAACTGAAGACCTATCCAGCTGCAGTACTTTTATAAACCTGGTGGAGGGTTCTAGAATAACCACCAGGGGAAAGATTAACATAAATTCAATTTTCATAATTTGCAAATGTCCATAATAATAAATAATGAAAGTTATGATTGAATTTAACAAACAAATATCTGGGAGGCTCGAACCCGAGCCACTTGCATTGTAGAGCAGTGCTCTAACCGTTCGGCCACTCAGAGCGTATCAGTTTGTGACAATATCTTACGAGATGGAACAAAGAAAAGATGAAATAGAACAAAACGAAAGGACTTCGTTAAACTGTAATCTCATGCAATCGAGATTTGTAGTAGAAACATAGTTGCCGGCTGGGGGGCGTGGTTGGTTTGTCGCTGGCCTTCTGCACCCGAAGATTGCGGGTTCGATCCCGACCCAAGTCGGTGGATTTTCCTGATGCAGAGAATCGACAGCAGTCATGTCGTATTATTATACGGCATGTAAAAGATCATTAGAGTGTCTGTTTGGCTTGGGGCACTCAGCAAAATTAAATCCTAAAAACGGTTTGCATCGTTAGAGCACAAGTGCCTCTCTCTATAGAGGAAACTGGGGGTCAAAATTACCCGCGGCGATTGGTATCCGCCTATATGATGCCGCACTAAAAAGTGATACCAGCTTCTGGGAATATTCTAGGTGTGCAATGGTAAAACATCAATCCATAGCCTATCAGAAATAAAAAAAATAATAATAACCTATTTGCATATATTTTAAAATACCACACCCACGCATACGCAAATACCTACCACACGCAAACACGAATATATATTAATGTAATAATTCACTTAAAATTTCTCTTGAGGGATTTTACTTAATTCATGACGTCTTGAGCTTTCCTAGACTGTAATGATAATTACCCATTTTTACTATACCCACCTAAAGGGAAATATATCGTAAGCCCCAGCCACGTTGTCGTTTTTAAAACAAGATGATGCAATTTTGCATTCTTCGCGTATATTCTGACCAATCATATAAAGTCCTTCCGGAAATCAAAAGTTTCTAAAAGCATCCGGTTGAAAAAACTATAAAAGCTAAAATCCCTGGAACGAAGAAAACCAACGCTTTTGTGTTATTTGTTTTGTGTGTGTTAAGCAAAGTGCAGATTTTAAAGTAGCGATATGTTTCCCTAACAAGACATTCAACAACTGCAACAATGAAAAAAGATTCTCCCTCCAAAAGATTCTAATTCTAGTGAATTATTATATAGCAATAGTAATCATTAGAATGTATTCTCAACTTACTAAGGCAAAACACATGCAAAGAAACGCATTTTTTAACTTTCATTATTTTCAAAAAGAAAAAGCAAAATATACACAAACATGTATGTTATCAACCACCCAAAAATATCTGGCCGCAGTGGCGTACACAGACTCCTTTTTCTTAAAGGGGTGGGGGCTATGTATTTTAGGGCGCAATCTATATGTTAAAAATGTGTCTATGAAAGGGGTAGGGTGAAATTCCGAACACCCTTCCCTCTTCTTGCCACTGCCTATACTTCCATTGCTGAAAATAAAGGATATTTGGGAAGTGATTGCCCAATAAATTAATATAATTTTAACTATGCATTTTCCCTTTAAAAAGTCAAGGATGCTTAATTATTGTGATTTATTAAAAGAGTCGACTTCTTTGTAATTCATCATGCAAAAATTTGAATATTTTAAGTATTAATATATTTGTACATGTTTTTAACTGCATTAGATACGCATTTTTTTATTATTATAACCATAAATACTCACATAAGCGCAATATTATTATAATCAAAATTCTATATTTTTAAAAGAAAACAGATATATAAGTATTGTTAAATTTAGATGATGGCGTGAACATTTACTTTTAATTAAAGTTTCTAAATAGGGTTGAAAGTTATAAAGTTAAACTGGAAGTTTTTCATTTTAATAAAAAAATTACAATATTTTTCATTATTAAAACTATATGCTCATAATGAAAAGCCATGATTGTGTTTTCATAGTTAAGAAAAATATCAAGGAATTTTATTTTTACTCTGGTTACTAACTTCCATGGCTTTCAGCCTACATTACAAAGTTTTTTTAACTAATTCAAATTCATGTATAAAAATATTGTCATCTTATTTTCATTAATCTCCAATTCCTCTCTTTCTTTTTACATAATTTTCAATTTAAAAAGTAGACGATTAAGCATTTTCATCGTTAATATTCCAAGATGGCACAACTTTTGCCTTGCGAATCGATTAATCTTTTTGTATTTGTTATTCACATGATAATTATATACCACAAAACTTTATTTTTCTTATTTCGTTAACATTGAGTTTGTATATTCATAATTCATAATACAGTCAATAACAGTGAAAACACCAAAAAAATTCGCAAGAAAAGATAAACTACAATTTGATGTTGGAATTAATTATGTATCACACTTGAGCAAGATCCAAATTATGTATCCATCTGTTACTAAACAATTTAACAATTTCATTAATATTGATATGATCTTAAATATGTTCTGATGCATATTTGTGGAACATAAATGCCAAAACTAATTAATCTTTTATACATAGCATAATAATTAAAACGATCATTTGTTATTTCTTAAATGCTTGAATTCTTCATACACATCTATGAAATGTTAATATATAATTACTTTCAAATCATAAATTTTTGATGGAATTAAAAGGGATGCAAATATATGCCATACACAAGTAAATAAATGGAAAAGAGTATTATTTAAAATGCATAGTAATCTCAAAAGTTTAATTGAAAATCTTCAAATCAAATTTTCAATCCAAATTATAAATAGTTAATTTATCAGAAACTCATTTACAAATGAAAAACACGTCACAAGATTCTTATAATTAAATGTGTATTTACTTAATATTAATTTTTATTTTCTGAATTGCTTCAGCGTTACCAAGGTGTCTTATTTATATCGAAAGGATATTGGTTACGTTTTCCGGTATTTCCTTTGAATACAAAATGTTTATTTCCTATTACGCATTTGGAGGTATAGTTTAACAGTTTATCTAAATTGAGAACTGCATAACTTGAGAGTTTATTTTTTAAACTATCGACAAGGAGATGTGGAGGTAATATTTCATTAAGAATGGGGTCTCTAGTATTTGTTTTTCGTGTAAAATATTTAAAGTTTCTTATTTCACATTTACAGATATTCCTTATTGTTACGACCCGCATGTGCAGAGGGTGCTAGTAGTCCTCTTTGCTTACGATCTCAGTATGCATGTAACCAACCCAAGGAAGAGACGTACCAACCGTCACTCAATAAACCATCATTATTTAAGGTATACAGTCCGCGATCTCTTTGCTCGAGTAGATAAGTGACACATAACTCAAAGTCTGTTCATAACCAGTTCAATACATTTATAGAACTACCACACCTTTTGTGGTCATAGCTATATAGCAATCACCCCCTATAAAAGCAGTTTATTTAATTGGGAGCTGTATGCTTTGAGAAGGATTTCTTTACTATGCACCAGAGAAACTGGACATAATTTTAGTTAAGAAAGTAAGATCTGCATCCTATAAATATTTAGTGCTATTTGAATAACTTTGCCAGTATATATAAATCTTCCAAATCTGAACCTCTTCACATACTAAAATTCAAAAGTGTTTACATATTACTAGATTATTATAGAAAAATTTCCAACTTATCATTTTAAGCGTAACACAATTTTAAGATTTCGAATTATTTCTTCTAAAACATTTAACAAAGTCAACCTTTTAGGAAGCATCGGTCGTTGTTACGTAATTTCTACCCTGTTAAGCCTAGACTTTTAGGTGTTTTAAATTAATTCCTATGAGAGTTATTCGAAAAGTTGTTTACAGAGGAAAACTGACAATTGTTTAATATTAAATTCGCTGAACGCAACACCACAGTTTAAAGAATCATTCCAAAAGTTTGAGACATGTCTTAGAATGTACGAGGGTCCAGACGGGTTAAATATAAAGAAAGAAGCGCAACTGTTTTCTTCATTTGTTAGAGGATTCGAAAGCTCAGCACTGAGGTCCCGCTACGAACTCTCGAGAGACAAAACCAAAGCTGAAAGAGAAAAACAAAAGCAAACTAATTGAAAGACCGAAGCGCGTTGCTCACCAAGTAAATAGTCTGTGCTTTTGGGATCCACTTTATCGAACTCCCTTTTGTTGGAGACGTACCGGGCCTTCAGTCTTCTGGTTTTCTTGTCTTCCAGCCACGCATCGATGAGATTCTGGCCATCCTCCCTGCGCCCCATGTCCGCAGGGGCACCCTCCTCCTTTTTGGGCAGGAAGTGCCACCGTCCCCCGCCAAGGATCACCTGCACATAAAAATTAGAGGACTTATTAATCCTTCAGATATCATCTCCCCTAGTTGAGTATCGAGAGAAATTCTCTTTTATTTCTCCCTCTAGGGAAAACGAGAGAGAAAATGATATCAGATTAGAAAAGAGTTTCGGAATTTTTTCCCCACTGTTGAGTTGAGTTTTGTTGCGATAAAGATTATTTTCAGGAAGGGGGGTGCGTGTGGGTATTGGGGTGTTGAGTTGCTGCGTTTCCGGGTCTAATTAAAATCATTCTCTTGGGATTCCTTGAAAGAAAGTTGTCTTTGTTCTGTCAAGATTTGGAATTATTTGTTGGATACGATCACTATACAGTCATATTAAAAAAATTGTCGAAGTATATATATGTGTTGTCTCATGCAATAAAAATGGATTAAATAATTCAGGTTTAAAAAAGAGAGCATGTAAGCTACTTCCTTTTTTATAAAAAAAGTACAGTAAATTGGATACATTTTTTTTTTATTTTAAAGGATGTAAACAGAAATTTTAATATATTTTAGATAAATACACAATATGAACTTATATTTGTGATAAATTCATAAAATTGTTTTTTTTTAAAATTATTCTTCAATAACCGATTTCATAAAAAATGGACTCTGCTTAACGATTACCTTAAAGCACTTTTCCAGGGTGCGGGCTACTTCTAATTTTTTCAAGGAGTTGCGATCCACCCAGTGCCAGTTGGGCTCACAAGGGGGGGGGGGGTCCACGAGTCCGTACCCTCCCTCATATAACCCTTCATTTTTTCCGATTCATTATAATCCCATGTATATAGTGCATAAAATGTAATTAAGTATTTGATATTAGAATTCATTTGTTTATTAATGTATTAATTATTTATTCAGTAATTTATTTTTTGCTGTTTTTTTCTTTTTTGTTGTTGTTCTTGTTCCCGACAGTCAACAAAATCAAAAAAATATGTTTGGCTGCGTGTCGGGGTAGGATACGAGAATGGTAGACCTTCAACCCTCCACCCCTTTCCTTTTAAAAATTCTTGTAGTGAGGTAAGGAAAAAAGGTCATTATTATAACTCTTAATAATAAGTATGGAATATGTACTTACCTACAGAACTAAAGTAAATAAACACTTTTAAAACCTCGTTTAGAGAAAAACGCAAGATACAAACTTATAAGAGCCCCAAATATAATTATATATATATATATATCAAATATTACATGAAACCATTCAAAATACATTGAAAAATAAAAATTACATTAAATAAACATTCTTATCTAAAGTAAGTTTTTGATGTTATAGTCCGTAGAAGGCTTACTTTGCGTACTGTTAGACAATCTTGAACTTTCCGTATATAATTACTAACTGGTACAATTTTAGGCGGACACCGTAAAATGTATTGGCGGTCCACCCGTCGATCGCGATCGACGTAATGCTCTACCGGTCTTTAAGTAAAACTTTTTTTAAATAAGCGCTAAGAAATTGTAATGAGGTCGGATTTCAAAAACTCAATATTGATGGGATTTATGAAAAAACGAAAACTTATTTAACATAACAAACTAGCCGATTAAAAAAAGTGTGTGCTTATAACCACACGATAGAAGTGAAAACTTTGTTGTAATGTTATTTCAGGCATTAGTTGGGTGAATAAGTAACACGGGGATATTAGCATTGTCAAACAAAATTACTTATTCAAATCTCTATTTTCATAAAGTAATATTTTTTTTGCAAAATATGCAATCATCTTTGTGAATCAAATGTACAATAAGTTCATGGTAGCTGAAATAGGTTGTAAATACTTAATAGATTCAAAATTATTTAAATACCTAAAAAAATCTCCGTCAAGCGTTGTTCCATACTTCGTCGTGCTATCTCACTTGGATCTTTTGACATAAATAAATTAAATTTTGATTTTAAAAAATAAATTAATGTTTTTGATTTGTCTTTTGAAAAATCTATATTAAAATCCTAACTTAAATTCATAGGTAATCTGCTCAGAAGAGCCGATCCAGCTTCAGTGTAGGCAACTAAATTTTTATGAAATAATTCGATAATTTTCTCCACACTTTGTGATTTTTAGTGAAATATAAATGGCAACCAGAAAATGGACAAACAATTCGTTTGTCCCTTTTCTGATCTACATTTCACTGCATAAATTTTTCCGATACATGAATGATTAAACCCTAATGATTCTGTATTATTGGATGCTACATCCACTCTCTATGGAGTATAAAAATGAATTATAAGGAAGTACACGCACATTGAATAAAATACGAATCGATAATTGAATATTTAAATAAATAAAACAGGGAAATATAAAAAGCAAACTTTAGTTTAATTGGCATATTTAATGCCAAGAAATTTATTCTTCATTTTTCGATTATCCTTCGCCGTTAAAATTTCTTCACTGTACTATTTTGAATAAATATTTAAGCATATATTCCCGAATGTAATGAATATGTTTTTGAAAAATATGAAAATGCAGGTGTGTTATAGTTTACAGAAGTTGAATGAAACGACTGCAAGACATTCCACAGTTCATGTAATTCCAGATATGCTTGTAAAGTAAGATAATTGGCAATCTCTCTCTCTCGACTTTAAGATATTTTTACTCGAATCTTTTCGATATTAACAAATTAAAAATAAAATGTTGCATGGAAATGATTTTTATTACAATACCTGTGGGAACTTTTAAACCTCTATCCAGAAGACTCAAATATTTTCTCCCTTCGACATTTTATGAATCAAAATTGATTTTTTTATTTATAGCAAATATATATCTGCAATCGGATCTTTCGAATTTTATATTATGCACGCAATAACCCACTTATGTACATTAAACCTTGATACTCTTCTACATAAATATCATCTGATATATTTTTAAATTCCCTAGAGGCTGTCTTTTTTTAAGTTTGTGACGGATCTATACGGGTTTTTACTAATTTCTTCTTTTATCTTTAAATCAAAATATTTATTTCAACCAACCTTCATCGAGAAACTAAACGTGATTTATGTAAATGAGGAATATTATATAAATTCGGTTTTCGCGAGTTGAAGGGAGTGAAGTAAGAGGTCAAGTTAAGTTAAATGATGTAAAGTAAAGTGAAGAGAGTGAGCTGTCGACACGTAGCTGTTGACAAGTTATGCGAGGTTGATACGTTTGATGTGTGCAAAGAGAAGTGGTTATTGAAGATTGAAAAGCAGTGTAATTAAATATTTCAGAGCTTGGAGCCATCGGCATTTGATCCAGCTAATGATAGTGTCTGAAATTCTCCGTGAAGGAACCGAAGCATTAATGAATGAGATACCGTAAATTTGATTAAGAAAAAGCTGATTATAAGTGTGCGGCGTAGTTGTAAATCGGCGCGTTTAATCTATCTTAGATTCAGTTGAAGTTCTGTAATAATATTCCCGCAATTATATATCTCACCTCTGCCCTCTACCATTGTTTGTATACCTTAATTAGAATTGTGTTGTGTCTGTTTCTTAATAAGTGATAAAAATTAATAAATCAGTTTAGATTGGAATAATGTCTATGGATCATTTAGTTCCTCCTACACATCTAGCCGGATTTTCAGATAGACAGGAGTGTTCGAATGTAAGGGGTGACTATAGGTCACTACAAGTTTGTATCAACTGTTCATCTTCTGGGGAACAAAAAACTAACTATATTAGCCCACAAGAGAGAAAAACTGTAATAATTCCTTAATCCCAAATTTCGTGATCAGTAGACGATTATATTTCCATTATATTTTTATATCATTTCAATAATTCAGTCCATCTTTTTGGCATTTTTGTTTATTAGACGACACTCATAGAAGACATGTTAACAGCAAAAGAATATTACCTACTCTAACTCTACACACCAAACGAAGTATGCATCTCTCGAATGACTTTTAGCGCCATCTATACAATTAATATTTAATTTACAACACTGAGTTTTACTGGAAACCCGGTGGAAACACCCTATCTTTGGCCACGTGATTTCTTTTTAGGGGTGTGTATGTCGCGGACTATTAAATCTTGACCGAACCTGTCGAAACCAGATTTCCGACGAAAGACGAAAAAAGCCGAATGAGCGTTACATTCCACAGCGTGACGCGTCATTCATGTTCACTCTTAGCAAAACGTGCCTAAAGCAGTTATAGATTCAGAAATATAATGATTTTTTTATTTCGAGGGAATACTTATGAATCTTTTGTAATTGTAACAAGACATAGATATACAAGAGATTTATTTGTATTCAATTATTATAATCACACAAAATGGAGTATTAACAAACTAAACTTGTAACAACCGCATAATTGGAAAACTTCGAAACCATGTTCCTTCGATCCAGTATTACCAATTTTAAAAATGACCAATGCTTCATACCACAAAGTGACGGCGGTAGGTTAGTGGTGATAGTCTCGAGCTAATAGACGGCGTGTCGCAGGTTGGAGTTATGATGCCATGGAAAACCCGCCGTGTACAGGGGATCATGCTCATCAAATCTGTTGAGCTCAAATGCCCTCCCGTTGGTGAGGTGTGATAGTTTGAAGAGGAGGAAGGGACAGCTCAGGTGCTGACATCGTCACGAATGAGTTTTAAAATTACGAGGTCCTTCGCTATTTGGCGGAAATACGTGTGACTTTAATAATCACTTACTCACTCCTTACCACAAATCTTTAGTGAAATCGAGTGTTGAACATCTTACTTTTCAGTTAATGATAGGTAATTGTTTCATAGACTAATTTGAATGCTCGTAAATAAATCAAAGGTAATATTATATGTATTTGAATACACGGAAGATTTTTATATTTCAACATAAATTCCACACAAAGACAAAAGTTTTAAGCAGCTTTTCTTTAATAATTACAATATTTGAACACTTTAGTTCGTTACAAAGATTTATTTAAATGTTCAGTTATCAATTTAGTTTTAGAAGCTGCAATTTACTTAATCTTTTCCTACTGAAAGGTTATCATAAAAGCAACATAAGCAGTCAAAATACTTTGCAAAACGTACGGTTGCATTGCACTAAAATGGTAAAATCATATTCCGTATTATTTGTTGTTAGTATCACAATGAATTAGCTTTGATCCACCCGCTGTGAATCCCCGCTTTGCACTCAATTATTCACCTCCATCCCCCTCTCGTACATCATTACTATAACAATGCAGACAATAATAATTGCCAGTTGAATATTATCAGTGTCATATATAATTGGGCGAAACGTGTTCTAATGCAGACATGCGTAAATGTAGAGGTAAATGTGGATTTATAAGTGACCTGAAACCATTGTAAAATTCAGTGCAAAGTTGATGATGCGTGCCTAATCGTTGAATTAGTGAAACGCAATTTCAGACGTCAGCATTAGATGAGCATCAGTGCCAGGAAATATTGTGTTTAGACTAAAATAAACTGTTAATCTAAAATTCAACATTTTGCCTATTGAATAAACTTTGAATTTAAAGGCAATTATTTTCAAGCAGTACATACTCGCGATACAATAATCGAAGTTAAATGGGTTTTTTTTATATCTGTTAAAATTTCTTATTGATGTAATGACGGCCTGTTCTTTTTTCTTTTATTTATGATATGTTATTATTTTTTACATTATTTTGCACTCTGCTTATTTACCCTCATATCTTGGAAAATAGCGCAACAATTAAGTTATAGAATAAATATAACTCGATTACATTTTAAGTTAACTAATCTTAAATATAAATATAAGAAATATGCTATTTGGAAAACAAATCCTTCATAAGTTTGATATACAGTCGACTCTCGATAATTCGAAGTTGGAGGGACCAATGAAAAACTTCGAATTATCAAGAGGGTAAAAAAAACTCCCAAAATACATGAAGTAAATTTTTTTTCTTACACGTTTAAATTTTAAACTACGTAATAAAACAACAATTGTACAATATTATTTTAAAGTACTACAAACTATTACAGCACAAATATTACGCAGAAGTTAAAAGTCCTGTGTGTGTGTATTAAAAGAATACATTTATGTAACACTTCTGGAACAGTACTCTTTCACGCTTCACCAAATCACTTCTATTCTTCATTGGAAATAATATGGTATCACAACACTGTCCCCAACAATATTGGTTCTTCAAGGCAGGGTTCAGTCTAGCCCATGCCATTTTTGGTGCCTCATGGTATAAATTACACAGCTGAGCTATAAATCTTCATGCCAGTGAGACGCAAAAAACACACTCATACGCATCTCTTATTCACAATAGCGGACCATCCTTTCTGAACACATGTGTAGCAAGACCACGTGTTAAACGAAAGATACGGACGGCTGACAACAAGTCGAACCAGAACTGTGCTATTGAAGAAGGGAAGCAATAAAACTGCTTTTTCGCCTGAGGAACCGAGAAACACAAAGAAGGTGTAGCAGACTATGGCCATAAAAGGGGCTACATTACAGGTGAGACATGCAGAGACAATAAAACATGTAAGTTCCAACCTGTTTGCTATAGGTAAACGTTCGAATTGTCGAGAGTTATATAGCTTCGAATTATTGCGTGTTGTAGTCTGGCCAACCACAGATTTTACTTCGAAATATTGAGTGTACCAAAACGTATTGTTTTAGTTCGAAATATCAAGAGTTTTGCTAAGGGTTGAACAAATACTTCGAATTAGCGAGATGTTCGTATTATCGAAGGTTTGGATTATCGAGAGTCGACTGTATTAAAATACAAAAGTCCGAAGAGAAAGTATCTTTCTTCCACATTTAGACAATTGAGCAGAAGAATTTTCTCCGAACTTTCGGTGCGTCGTGTCGGTCGGGGGATGTTATAGGCTGGATCACTGACGTGAAAGCTGCGTAAGACGCATTGTGAGGTTCGCTATATTTATCTTTGAGAGAATATCGTAGGTGCGAGAGCATACAAGCTCATATTGAGACTCCTTCTGATAGTGAGTCATGAAGAGTCTAGGAGTGTCTCTTGGAGTGCGTGAGTTTCTCATTTTTTGTCTCTTAAAAGGTAGAATACGTCACGCCTTCGAAAGAGACACGTGATGCAGAATTATTTCTTGTTTAGACATAATCGGGATTACCTTTCGGCCGTTGTTCCTTGTCACCCCTCGTTTGGTTGACTTGGAAGCCAGATATTGGTATGGGAACTACGCTGATCACTTTTCGGTCAGCTTGATCTTAGGGCGGTCAAAGATTGACTTGCCCTCGAATTTAAACGTTATTATTGTCATGTCTTGGGTCCCACGCGAAACTGCGTTACAGCTGGGAAAACATTAGTTCTCTAACGGGAAGTCGGTCATTTGGAGGAGACCACCGCAAATTCTAGAAATTATTTTAAAATAGTGAATTATATTTGAAAATTTAGCAAACATTTAGTATGCAAAAAGATAGAACTTGACTAAATCAATTATTAATATTTAGATTTATTTCATTTCAAGTCCACCTCAGAAAGTTTTAAGAAAGGAAATCAAATTTCCCAGCACAATTAATGACAACTATAATTTAGCTAGAATTTCGTGTGCTTAGTTGAATGCTAAAGCAGTCATTATTTCATATAATAAACAGTTGAATTTTTTGATAATGTTATTAAGACAAGATACGTTGAATTAGTCCTACGTGAATCAGGTGGCAGCAGGAGCAAGTGGTCATGTAATGGTCCAGAACACATAACCATTTTGTGTTCTTTCTGTCGAGTGTGGAAAAGTCATGATACAACTAAAGTCTTATCTAGAGCGTTTGATGCACATTAAGATATCCGACTACCCTAAAACTGTGAATTTTGCCAAAAATTGACAATTTTTTTATGATTTTATTTTATGGGCCATCTTATTAGCTTTATAAAAATAATAAGTTTATCATTTTCCGTATACCAGAACAAAAACTTAAAGTGTTTTAGTCAAAGCAGATACCATTACTTTAAGCTAGATGTCATACTTTAAAACGTGTTTGACTCGAAATGTGATTTTTAGAAAATAATCAAACGGGGTCAGAGATTGCTAAAAAGTTTTAAACATAATTCACTGAAATTTTTTCTGTATGTTCTGTATAATAGTAGAATTGTTTTAACCTTCAGATGTATCCATCACTGTTTTATTAAAAAATTGACAGTCCCTTATGTGAATATAATCACTGTCTTTTTAAGCATTTTCATATAGTAACCGAGATAGAGTGCTCTAGTTTTTGTAAAAAAGAAAATATCTCTTATCCTGAGGTCATTTCAAAATTGAATAACATAGCAACACATTAGATTGAAAAAATTGAAAATTTGTTCATAAACCTTTGGTGCAGAATGGGCCGCGTTTATGCTATTTTTTTGTCAATTTTTACCTATTTTTTCCCATTTTAGTAATAATAATTTTTTTTCTCTTCTTAATTTCAGCACATTTTTCTTAAAATGCACTCAACAAATCTAAAAATAACAAAAAAATCCCCATATCTCCTTTTTTAAAAAAAAAAAAAGTTGTCGCAACCAGTCGGACACCTTAATTCGTCCTACGTGTTGTCTTGGTAGAGACTGAGTAAGTGAAAGTTATATTTATGTTGCATTATAAATCTCTACGAGTGGTATTGGCAGCGGTCCTCGTAATTTTGAACTATATTCAAGTCGCTAGGATGACACCTGAGTTGGCATCTTCCTCACCTATCTACCGCACCACACCTACAGGAGGACGTTTGAGCCTCGACATATTTAACACGCATCGGCCCCCTCTGTACTGTGGGTCTTCAGTGGTACTACGCTCGAACTCATTTCACGCCTGCCACGAAGTATGGAGGGAAAGTTTGAAAAATAGGTTGTGAGATTAGGTGTTGCCCTCGTCACTTGACCGTAGGTCAGAATTACGAGGCCTTTTGCCTGTAGCCCTCATGCAGCTTCAAATAGCACAGCGCTGTTATCATTTTACAAGAATATTATGAAAGAAAGAATTGTGAAGTATTGGGAACAAGAATATAACTCATTTCAAATAGAAGGAGCTTAACAAAGAAATTTTTCCAGTTATTAATAAGAGACTGGCCTGCCATCATTTTTATACCAATTACAAAACAACCCAATTTCTAACTGGTTATGGCAACTTTAAAAGCTATTTGAGCAAATTTAATTTAGCTCCGTCTTCTTTCTGTGATTGTGATATTGATGGTGAGGAAAATATAGAGCATGTGCTTCTTCCGTATTTCAAGTTTGGAAGAGAACGAAACATCCTTAGGCTGGCTTTCAAGGGACATAATATAATTTGGTCTCCGAATCTTCTGTAACTTCTTTTCACCAGAAGTGCTTTTAAAAAGTCTTGTAAATTTGTTGTAAATATTTGTAATCCGTCATAACCTCAAGGAATTTTTTTCATTCCTTCTTTTGTAATGTGTGTTTAATACTTACTTCTGTGAGCCCAGTGTGATAATTTGGGGTACACACGGGAATTATATAATTGTTTTCAATTAAAAAAATATACGATCCATCGAAAGAACCAGCAAAAATGTAAAATAATGAAATAAAAAAAACAGATTTAATAAGTTATACAACACAAAAAAAAAAATTACGAGATCTTGTATCACAAATCGTGCCCCTGCCATTTGGGTTTGTTATCTTTGATAAATGGGTCACGCGCCCACAGGATAATTAAGCTATTTTTCTCTATTTTCATTCCTTCTAATAGAATGCATAGAATATAGAAATTTAAATAATTTTTGAAAAATTACAACTGTAAATCTACTTACGTTAATATTTCTACCAGGATCATTCTCCACTAACTGCCGGGCAATGTCCTTGCAAAGTTTCCGGTCTTCTTCAGGAATTTTGGGGTCACTTTCCCAGTAACGACTCGCTGAATGTCCGTACATGGCCGCGGGGGTGGCATGTGTCACTCGGGTGGTGGTCACAAGACCTGTCGATTTACCTAAAAGCAAAATTTTCCTTTTAAAGATGCTTTGCTATTAATTTAATTATTCACAACAAGAAATGAAATTAAAATGTATTGGCTACAAATACTATACCTCAATATACGTCATCTTTGGAACACATCTAACTTTAAAAAAAAACCCGTTTGAACATAAAAGTTTTATTTAGAATGTGATTCCCTAGCGTCAAATGGTGTACATTATGATTGCAGATGCTTGAACTCTGTTTGGCACAGAATTAACTCGAATTTTATTTTGGAAATATCTCTTTAATATCCCCTTTGAATATTTCGCATTGAAATTACCTCGCAAGAAGTTTCCCGTAGAAAGCTAAACTCTGCTAGGAGGGAATTGTTAGCATAAGAATAGTGATTGAAGAGAATTGTAAGTTAATTCACAGCAATTTACGATAGAATATAATTGTCATTGATGAAAATCAAAATGTAATATAAATATTTTTTGACGAATTTTCTTTTAGCCTTTACATTTTATCTATACTAATATATAAAAGAAAGAGTTTGTGTGTTTGTGTGTTTCAGCTATTCCGGCCAAATTAAGCAACCCAGAAGTATGAAACTTGGCATGTAGAAGCTATAGGTCGTTATGCTATTAACCTCGAAGAGCTTTTTTCGAAATTTGCTTCCGATTTTTTTTAAATTCAATTTTTATGCGATTTTTCATCTAAACGGAGATATGACGTCATCAGCTCTGTCAAGTCTTAACTTTGCGAAAATTAATATTTTGAGCAGTTTTGGAGGGGATTTTAGCACATTTTATTGTAAATATATTTATTTATGATTGTATTTATTTGTTTTTAACTCTTTGGGGAGGAATTACATTTGTTTTTCGAAAAAATCATTGTCAATAATGTTTTTTCTAAATTTCATTTTTCCGATTGGCAACATTACTTTGATAACAGTAGATTTTCAATGTTTTAAAATGTGAATTGTATTTGATTCATAACGTATTTTATCCTTTTCCGTACTTTAAAAAAAGAGGGGGGCAATATGTACCGTTAAAGTGTACAGATATTCCAGGTGAGGTGATTTCGTTCTTCGCTTAACTTTTGGCTCCGAAAATTTTGTGACGGGATATCAACATGAGATGGATTGTTAGCCCGCCAACGTTAGTGGACAATACTAAAGTTTCGCCACCGTATTAAATTCATGTATCTGTGTATAATTTTTGTTTGTAATTTTTTCTTATCAACTTTTGTGATTTGTAATAATACCCGCTGATTGCGCAATGGAAAAAGTACCCATCTTGCAATGCCTAAGGTTATTAAAGCTACTATTTTTATTGTTGTAGCCCACTTTTAAAGATATTTACTTCCCATAAAATGTTCTATTTCATTTTTTGTTCCTGATTAATCTTAGTTGTACTATAAGCCTGATTACATCTTTAAACCTTTTTGTTGTATCTGCAAAATTTTTGCTTCCCCTATGTTTATTAATTTTATGTTATTCTTAGAGTCAACAATGCAGAAACATCTGTGCATATTTTGGTACTAAACAGTTGTAAGGACCTTGGGTTTGCACGGTTGCTTTTCCTTATTCTCGCTAACCTGAATGTCGGTGGTATTATCAATCTACAGTTGTGCTTGGACTACAATTCATGTGATTTTGATATCACGACAGAATGTAGTCGGCCTCAAAGTAAGTAAAGCTGCAAACTAAATCATCGCTTGATTATCAGTACACTTTAGCGGTACGTCTTGCCTACTTTTAGCGTCACCACAACCAAATTGGTGACATGCGAATCCCCTCTTAATATCAAAGCAACAAAGATTTGTACGTGTTTTTTTTTTAAAAAGAAAGATCATTTAGATTTTGGTGAGAAATAGCACGATTTGCGTGGTGCCAATTTTGACTGCGGTGATGCTAATACATAAGAATACAAATTTTTATTTATAAAGAAGATTTTCTGACATATTCTTTTTTTTCTGAGCTGTTTATGGTTGTTTAATCAAAATCAGACTTTTGCTTATATTTTTAGGGCTTCTTTTCAGTTTGAATTAATGTTAAAATTTCTACTATATGCTAGGTTACTTCATATATATTTACGTTTATTTTATTCATGTTTAAATTTTTTATCTTTAAGATTTTCTGGCAAAATTAAGGCTTAATTTTCTTTTGTGTTTGTTAACCTTTTAATTTTAATTAATGCTATATTTTCTATTTCAGTGTCAAACACTTTTATATTTGTTTATTTTCTGAACTGTAATTTTCTTGCTTATTGTAGTTTGAATTAATTATTGATACTGTGAATCAAAAATTAGTTTTTAAGCCATAAAATGATTTGTGAAGCTTTTTTGTAAACAGAAGCTTAGATAATGAGGTAGCATCACCACATCAAAAATGGTGCCCCGTGAATCACATCTTGAGACCAAAACACTGAAGATTCTAAATTTTTTTTATAAAATACCAATTAATTAGCATGACTATTTGGTCGGAAAAAGCAGTTCCTATGACGTTTCCTTTCGATGAAAAGGGAAAAGAGGTACATATGCATTATTGCTAGATATTAAGGACACATATTAAGCAACCTGGCTGCCAATTCAGGTCGTATGAAGTATAGGAATTAAGGGTTGCTAACTTGGTGAGTTATTAATAGAGTTGGCGATTTTTGCAATAATATGTAAAGGTTATTGCTTTTTTCCTTTTTCGGCAAATTCCATGCTTCGTCGATGTAGCAAAATAGTATCAAAATCTAGCATATAACAAAAAGAAAAGGTACTGACATATTATTACAACATTTGCCAACTTAATTAATAACTTGCCAAATTGGCAATCCCAATTTCACGTGTTGTATGCGCTTAATTGGCAACCATATGGTTCATTTCATGCAATGTCGCCAATAGGTTGCGATAATATGTAAATACCATAGAAAATGACACTTCATTCAAACTAATTGGGTTATCAGAGTGCCAATATCATGATTTAAGTTAGAATTTATGATACTTATAATATTAGTGTCATCACAGCCAAATTAGCGCCACGCTAATCACTCATTGATATCAAAACAACTAAGATTCTTAGGTGCTTTTATATGGAAAAAAAATCATTTAGATTTTGGTGGGATATAGCGTGATTTGCTTAGTGCCGGTTTGGTTGTGGTGCTGCTAATACGTAAGAATACGAAGGCTAATACGAATTTTTATTTACGTATGAGATTTTCTGACATGTTTTCTTTTTGTTCTCAGCTGTTTGTGGTAGTTTAGTCAAAATTAGACCTTTATTTTTATATTTAAGGTTGCTTCTTGGTTTGAATTAATGTCATATAATTTCTACTATACGTAAGGTTACTTCATATATATTTACCTTTGTTTTATTTCTGTTTCAATTTTTCCTGTTTAAGACATTCTGGAAGTGTTTTGTTTGTTCAGAGCTCTGGTTATGGTAATTTTATCAAAATTAGGGCTTAATTTTTCTGTTTTAGATATTTTAATTTAAATTGTTATAATTTGTACAATAGTGACACACAGTTTTATATATGTTTATTTTCTAAACTTTAAATTTCTTATAACTGATAAGTATTCATCTTTTGATCTCATGGAAATATAGTTAACTTTATTCATCAAGATCTTCATGGAAACTATTGATGTGATTGAATGCATAACAAAGTAATTTTCTTTTGCACTTTAAAATTCTGAGTTAATGCAATTTTTTGTTACGTTGCATCATGGTTTATTACTTTTTTTTTGACACAATCTGTTCTTCATATAGAATTTGAAGATTTTATACATATGCATTGTATATACTTGTTACATATGCATACATTTCTATGACTTTTTCTTTTGGTTGAAAGAAAAGGTTATTGTTTTTCTTCCTTTGTCAGCAAATACTATGTTTTCATCGTTACAGGAAAACGCATCAGATGCTGATCAATGTTGATCAAATTTTTTGTCACATGGCATTGTGGCTTAATTTTGCTTCTGTCAATCTTCAAATACATAAATTTATTTATACCATTTGTGATCGAAAAATGTTTGTGAAAAAAAGATGCAGCTTGATAAAATTTTCTGATATTTCTCTTAGGATTTTTTTAAAATTCATTGCTGATGCGATTTTACTTCTCATGGCATCACGGTTTAACTTTGCTTCTGATATGTTCCTCATTTAGCTTTATGAAGATCATATAATTTATACAAATCATCCTGTCCATATATGATATATATCAATGATCACTAATTATTTATCATTGTATTTTCTCATTTGTTCTTTTAGACTGAATAACAAATATTTTTTAATCAAAATAGTGCAAAAAATTGTTAAAAAATTACTTTTTTATCAACAAGGTTTATTATTTCTCTCATTAAGTTCATAATTGTTTTTTTTTTAATCTGTTTTTTTGATGGGTTTTTTTCCTAAATATTGGTTTTTACTAATTTAATTTTTTTACTATTGTATTACATCTAAATTTTATATTAAATGTAAAGTAGATGTTGGATAGTATTACATGCATTCCTCATGTCATTTAATGCTGCAGTGAATTTAATTTAATAGTTTATTACAATATAGGCCTATTTTAGGTGTGTTTTTAAATTTTAGTTTGTACTAACTTAATTTTTTTCCAATTGAAGGTTTCCTAATATTTTATTTATGATAGTATTTTAGTGAAATGGTTTATCACAATTAATTTTTTCTTCTGATTTATATATTTCCTGTTATTTTACTCATAGTTCCCCCCTATAGCAGAAATATGCCACTATTATTACTTTTCTGTTATAATATTTATTTATATTTTCATTCTTTCATTCCTTTTTACCCTTTAAGCATGTTAATTTTCTCTCTTACATTCAAATATGCTTTTATGAAATCATTATTTATTGTTAAGCAAAATTTAAATGTGAACACTCATAAAAAAATTATTTCTAACTTTCGGATCCACTGCCCTGTAATGGCTCAATCCTCTTTAAAATATATCATGTTTGCAGAAAAAAGCTGAATTTTAATTTTTAAAAAAATTTAACCCGGGCGATGAACGGGTACATCAGCTAGTATCTTTATAAGCTTCTTTTAGAAAACAACTATCCTAAAAACAACAAATATAAACCAAAATATTTTTTAGTCAATTCCTACTTTTTTAAAAAAAGAAACATTTTATTTTAGTTACTTTTTATTAAATTCTTAGAAATAATATAAATATGCGTATACATATGGCAGAACCACAAGAATATTGACAAAATAGAAAGCGATTTTTCACGCAATTCCCCATTTTCCTTTCCATATATGGTGCTGGAATTATTTGTTACTGTGTTTTTTCATTCATCAAATTTAATAATTCCAATAAAATAGTATAGTAAAAAAGAAATCCCTGTCTCAGAAATTAAGCCATTTCAGGTGGGATTCGAATCCACAAACTTTGGATTAGAAGTCCAACGCACTATCCATTGCGCTACAGGGACACAACGAACAGTTTTCCGTTCAATATATGCTGTTGGACTATTACTTTTGTTTGCAACTATTTATTGTTGTTGTCGTGTCCTTCCCAAAAGGAAAGAATGCAAGTTGCCACTTTAGACTTCTACACGATTTATGACGACACCATCTGACTCCACCTCCCGATTTAGGCATAGAACTGGAGGAGAGGGAAATATTCTATATTCTCCAGCCCCTGCACCCATGGTTTCTGCAGTTACCACCCACAGGACTTTCGGACCCATGATTACACAAGCACGTACTCCGTGTGCACTCGGGGGGTATTTGGTGGCATCGGGCATCGATCCTAGGCCTTCCGGTCTGGAATCCAACACTCTAACCACTAGGCTTCCCACTGGCCCCACAATTATTTATTCATTTTTTGGTGAAATTAAGGAAGAATTAATATTTGAAAAAACTGTATTAAAAAACCGTAAAAACATTACATGTTTAAAAAATTGTATTTGAACTTGAATGGATGAATAAAAAGTATTTAATTAACGATTGAAAATTTGAGTACGATATATATATATATATTAGAAAATGATATTTTTATCCCAAAGGTAAATAGCCTAATAATTAAAACCTTTAAATTACAACAAATGTTAAAATGCAGAATTAGAAAGAAAATCAAAATTATCATAAAACGATTTTTTTTAAAAAATGCATCCTAATTTTCATATTAATCTCAGTAAATTTCAGAAGTATTACTTTGTAATTTGCTTTCTTTTTAATTAGAAAAACATTTACGAAACATGAGAAATTGGATCCAATCTAGTTTAATTTTTATTTTTTTCAAACAGTATTTTTTATTTCAAAATACCGTCTCATGATAATACGATTCAGCTTTTACAAAATTGCTGATGACTTCTGAAACAAAAATTTCATGTAAAAAAGTAATAAATTAATTACTGTAATTGAAGAGCTTTTGAGAATTTTGAGTTTGAGAAATTTCTTAAAAAGTACTCTAGAGATTCAGTAATCGTATTAAAATGAAAAATTCGAATTAAAGGACAGTGTAAACTATCTAATATATTTGAGCTTTTGAGCGTCATTGGAACTTGTAAAGAATAAAACAAATAGGGTAATTAGAATTTATAAAATTCGAAAAAATAATATATATTTATGTTAATTTTATTAAAGTTTTAAAATAAATCCCATCAAAGCATCTGAATCATATGAATTTTGAGAAAATAAACCTGTAAAATAACCTTTTTATAAAACAGTAAATAAATCTAAAAGCTTCATGCTGAAGTATTTCCCAATACCAAATTTGATTAAATAAGATAAAATATATTTAGCTCTGTTTCATTTATTTAAATTTTAATTTAATATATTTCTGGAAAACGTTTGTTTTGCGGTATTACATTACATACTCTTTTAGTCAAAATTTTTCAAATGCTTTCAAAATAGGAAACTTTTTTATTAAAAAAATTTAACTTCTCATTAAAGTTAATGAATCAATTTCAATTTATGTTTAAGCGCGTCTCATTATGATTAAACGTTACAAGAAAATTGATGAAATTAATAACCCCAAAAAAGAAAAACAGAGTATTGATTTATTTTATAAATTCGCGCATCTTAATGTTATTATCAAAATTAAAGTATTTTTATTTCCCAAAATATATGAAATAAATTTTAATGCTCATTTAATTTATTTCATGAGTCCATCAAAATATTACCACAAAAATAATATTCCTTAAATATAAAAATGAAAAGATTAAAAATCAAAAGAAGTAAATTGAAAAACGACTTAACAATTTAGCTTCATATTAACACTTAGATTAACTGCTTTAGATTGTAAAAACTACCTTGTAAAATATGTAAATGTAATAATTCCCTTAAATTTTCTCTCGTTGGATTAATTTCATACTGGTTTTGAGCCTTTCATGATTTCGCGTGATAATGAATATTTCAGCTTACCTTCCTTACCTGAAATAATCACAGCTTTATCTCCTAAGAAACAGCCACGTTCCAGATTTTAAAGCAAAATTATTTAGTCTTGCTTCCCCATATTCTCACCAATCACTTAAGTCTTCACCATAAATCATGTGATTTTAAAAGCTTCTGGTTGATCCCAAACTATAAAAAAGTAGAATCTCGAGCGAAAAAAGAGTTTTTTTTTTCGTATTTTTCACTTTTAATACACGCGTGTCTTTGTGCTGATTTTCGTCGCTTTTTGTTTTTCTGTATTCCCTTTGAACAAAAAAGCGTTTTCGTGGAACACCAATCCACTCTATAAGAATATATATTAAAATAATATTTTGAGTAAATCAACATGTTATAGGTGCTTTTTCGTAAAGACAACTTAAAAATATTGCTTTCGTTACTGAATTTTTTTTTTTTTTTTGTAAATTTAGTTTATACATTAATAATATTTGTACTCTTAAGTTTCATCTACCCATGCATTATATTTAGTAATTATCTATAGTCATGTTTCATATTCTTCGTTTAATTTATTTTTATAATTTGTTTTTGTAGCCACTCACATTTTCATTTAAATACAGGGTTCTAAATGGCATTAAAATGCTTATAGCTCTGTGAGAAATCATGTGTATTTTGCATGAATTTGCAACCTTAAATTTAGAAGGCGCTTTTGCTTTAATTTAGATTTTAAAGAGTCAAACCTGTTGATATAATGACAAATTGCTCTTTCCTTTTATTATAGACATTTTTTCTGCAAATGAAAAAAAAAGAAGCATTTTCCATAGAAAAATGGAAAATTAGTCTTACAAAACATTGTAGTAATGAATATAAAATTATTTCATTGCACCTAGTATAATAGGTAATTGAATGTTCGCAATCTAGTATGTAGTACATATAAAGAAAAGGTGATTTCATATTCTTGTTGTTGTGCATAAATAAAATTTTCAGTTTTAATGATTGGGATGAGCTTTATATAGGTATTTGTGGTCATACAAACTTCATACAGAACGTGAATTCATTTTGTAACACATTTATAATTCTCTTTTCGATTTTTTTATTGTGACTCCTGGAACTCCTGAGTACGCCTTGTGGAATCCCAGGGTTCCGTGGAACACAGTTGAAGACCACTGATGTAAACGAAATGTGTATTTCAAAATAGCAAAAAGTCTACTCCAATGACTACAACCCGACAACTCCTCTCTGTACAAAATTGCCTTAAGGCAAGTGCAATCTATTACAAATATTAATCAGACTGTTTATACTTTTTACGAAATAATTTATGTAAGTTTTCCAGTTATCAAAATTAAGACCAAAAATATGTTATAACCTTTAGAAATACATATTGAAAATTTAAAATGTGCCAGCATGAAATTTGTATTTACATACCAATAGATATAATTAATTTATACAGTTGGGCATTCAAAATTCAACACCTAAAAGGACAAGAGATTTCAAAGAAGAATTAATTAACGTAAGACATAGTACTAAAGAGAAGTAAGATCGAAACACAGCTTTGTGAGAGGTGAAGAAGACAAGTAAATCTATATATGTTTATATAATTAGTGTTACGCTATGGTAGGCAATAACCGCTCCTACTCATCTCAACATTGAATAAAATAGGTTTTGGATGACTTGCTCGGTTAGGGGGCAGAGTATGTTGTCTCCACTCATTGCCAAAGTTGATCTGAAGTAGTATCAGGTGGAGTAGATCAGACAAGTAGTTCTCCAGTCATTGACCAGATTAGTTTCATATTACAATGAAATCTTATTGGGTGATCATAAGTCTTGAACATTGTGTGTCACATGTGGACACTTATTGCTGTTGAAATGTAACCACAGGTAAATTTTGAAAATAAGGCCAAAATCACCAGGCACACCAGTCTCAAAATCGAGATATAGCGCTGGTTCGTCATTGTACTGGAATTTTACACTAAAGGGATACGAGAGAGGAATACAATACCACCCCAAACAACAATATCGGTTGCTGTACAAGTGTAGCAATTCATAAGCCTACAGTGCAGCAACCTCTCTCCGCATTGTTCCTTGGCTCTGATTAGATCAATGTGATGTTTCAAAGCAGAAATGTAATTCATCATAAGTAGCACTTTAATATGTGGTTTTTTTTTGTTGTCAGGGATGACCGTTCGATACATCATTGAAGATGCAGACAACTCTGATATTGAAACATAGTTAATTGCAGCAATGAACATATTTCGGATATTTTATTCAGTTATAAATGATATCGGATGGTACATATGGACAGAGATTGTTGGTAACATTTATTGTTATTTGGTTCCTGAAACAGCAGGGGAATCCACAACTGCTATGCACACTTTATACCTTCACCACAAATAGTAGTTCGAAAAGGCTAGTGCAATCTGTGCCGTCGATCTGTCCTTCTGTGCTGCATTGCTTGAATACAGATCCACCTGAATGTTGCATGGTTTCGTGCAACAAGATCACTGATTTCTCGGAAGGTTTGTGGTGACCTGTAGCCACCCCTTACACTAATACCTTCCTGTCTATCTGAAAATCCGGCTTGATGTGTAGGCGGACTTAAATGATCAAAAGACATAATTCCAAATCAAAAAGATTTATTGATGCTTATCAGTAAATAAGTTTAGACACAGCACAATTCAAGTTAAGATAAATAAGTGAGAATGGAGTAATGAAGTGGGGAATCAATACTAGCGGAACATACAGAATTTCAACTGAATCTAGGAAAGCTTAAACGCACACAATTACAACTACACCACACGTGAATAATCTGAATTTCTTAATCTAAGTCACTGACCTTATATTTTACAGCGGCGGTTCCTTCGTGACGACTTCAGGCCCTTTTTATGGCTGGAAGAATTGGTGAAGACTCCACGCTCATTAATAATGAATTTCACTATTTTCAATCCGCTTCTCTTCGCGTACATCCACACGTATCAAGATAGCTACACTTGTCAACAACTTCGTGTCGACTTCTCAATCTTTAATTCACTTGACTTCTCACTTCCTATTACTTCGCTTCTTAACTCGCGAAAACTGAATTTATATAATATATCTTATGTACATAAATCACGCCTGGCTGTTGGTGAAGATTGGTTGATATAAATAAATTGTTTTAAGGAAAAAGAGAAGAAGTTAGTGAAAGACCGTATAGATCCGTCACAGGTTAAGCCATATTTTTTGTGGAGAACAGTTATATCTGGAAAATTCAGAAATCTGTCTGGTTGATACATGTATTTTTTAGGCATACTGGAGATATTCATGTAAAAAAATTCAAAACTTCCTAACAGCTTTCCTGTTTTTTCATTATTTATCGATTGTTGATATCACCACTACAGACACCCATATTGTGTGACTATGTTAAAGAGACAATTATTTACATACCTCTATCGAGTTATATTTATCAGCAATATAAATAACGTTCAACAACATTTTCTTTTAAATTATAACTTCTGATATACAGCTTAAAATATCAAGCGAGGATAGTTTTTAAATCGATAACTAAAAACAAGGCGAAACAAAATTGTCTAATCCCTTGTTTAAAGATGATTTCTATCCGCTTACTTTATATCATAGTTACAAATTTCTTTTTCATTATTTAATAAATTAATAGAAGATAACAAGGGTATCACTTTGATATTATCTTAAAACTAATGGAGCTTTGAAACTTTTATATGTTCTTCTTAGAACTATATTTACATAACACTCTTGTTTACTTTAATTATCATAATAGATTTTAATAATTAAACACGGTGAACTTTGTAATAGCTTGTTAAATAATAGTTAAGCAGGTGTTCTCTTCTTTTATTTTAAAAATGAGATTTTGGCATTAAATGAAGATGATATTTTGAAATGCCAAAGGGCATTAGCTTTTGAGCAGCGATTTTTTCAATTCTCGTGAGTCTTATCAGATTCAATCTTATTAGTTTCTTCATTTTTGAAGATAAATTTTGCTATTCTTTTTGCGTGGTGTTTTAAAGTATCTTTTTATATTTTAAAAAAATAATAACTCTCTACTGTACAAGGAAGCAAAATTGTGTGGAAATAAACATTTGATAGTGACGGTGTATTTCACTTTCACCTTGCGAAATCGTTCCAACGTATTTAGATTTATACGTTCAAGATTTGCGTGATTTTTGTGCGGATTTATATACGTGTGTTACTTGCTTCCTGTTTAAGGAAAATCTCCCGCTATTACTAGAGTTAAGATATAAATAACGATTTACTCTTCTTTCAGAGTAAATCATAATTTATTACGTCCGTTAATTGCGCGAGACATTACTGTATTTGAACGATGATCAACCACAGAACAATATGTAACTGTTTTTTAATATGTATGTTTAACTATGTATATAATAATACATCTATTTTACATCATATTTTAAATGTAGCTCAAAATACTATTTATAACAATATCTATATCCATTTTTATAGAGATGGACTCATTAATTTGTAATTCACAAATTTGCATCCATTTATTAAACGCCGAATTTTAAATTAGGTGATTAAACTCTTCAAACCAGAACAATTCTTCTCCTATTTAAAAAAAAAATAGGATTAATAATATCCCGAATTGCATTCATAACGTAATGCATTTGAATAATATAAATGAATCAAAAATAAGTCTGGCTTTCTTCATAGGAGATTAAGTATATTTATCTATCATTAATTTATATCCCATAAGTAAGAACCATCCTGAATTCACATACACGAACGAACGCACAGACCAAAGCCATACATTTAAAATTCGAAAAACCCTTTCCGAGCAATTAGTTACATTTAAATGCGAACACATTATTGACAGATAAAGGAATTTCCATCCATTATTTCAGACGCATTTGAATAGAATACGTGACTTTCATTAAAAGATTCAAAACTATCCGCATTCCGTTTTAAAATATCCGATAATGATGAATTGTTGCCATTCAGTTTTTCATTATACTCTAAGTGCTTTAATTTCCTTCACCGAGTGTGGCTTCGTCACAGCTCTGGGTCTCGCATTAGAGTGATTGATTAAATTGTGAAGCTATTCGGTGTGGCTCTCTATTATCAATGAACTAGCAATTTATCTTCTATTTACAAGAGATTTTGACTTCATTCACTTTGAAGAGCTATTCAAGACTACCCAGTCGGCTATTCAAATGAGACGAAACAATCAGAGTATCGATTTGTGTGGGGGGGGGATGAGAATAGGTGCGACGCTTTAAAATGACTCTTTAACAATTTTATGAGCTTTTAGTTAATTAAAATAATGTATCGCAGAGATTATTTATAAAGAGTTGAGTAGGTTGCTACGATAAAAAAAGTTGATGACTTCCAATGTGAATATTACTAAGATTTAAAAGAAGGGTATAAAATAATTGCTGGAATATAATGAAAACTAATAAAATCAAAAAATGACATATAAAGTACGATTTATAATTTGGAATTGTTTATTTTGAATAATTTCAGATAGCAATATCTTAGTATAAAAAGTACGTACGTTTATCTGAATCTATTGGAACCGGATCCGTTCGGATAAGCGATTGTTCGGATAACCGCAAACCGAATGCGATCCATGTATTATATGATACTGAACACTATACAAATATTGAAATTCATCACATGCGGGAAACGTGCTTGAAGAAAAAGCCAAATAAATGCAAAATGTCGCAATTTTACCTTGATTGGAGAAAATAATTACTTATTTTTCGCTGTACTCTATTGTACACCTTCGTTTTTTCAATGCAAGGTCTCTGGTTCTCTTCTAACAGCAGTAGTTGAGTAGGACAGTAATCTAATTGTTGTTCGTACCACTCCATAGCTGTCTCTAACGCAGAAAAACGCTTCAGCATTTGCTACTTTCATTGTTGTTGTCCTCGTCTTCATCCGTTTCATTGTCGACAGGGTTGGATTCTTCTTGCACGGAAGTCACAATCTCGTCATCATTTAGCGTTTGAAATCCACAGTCTTCCGGTACAGGTTTCTCCATGAACAAAAGAGCACGTATACACCCCTTACTTCGAAACAAACTGACCTAATATTCCGCGCAGATGTTTATAGATCACACAAATGAAATTCCCCAAATGTCCCTCACCTTGAGGTTTCCCGTCACTTTTGGCCTCACACGAAACAACTATCGAGGGCTGCACTGTACGAAATCGTATCCGGACTTGGGTTTGACGCTTCGAAAAATAAACGTTCGGATAAACGACGTGATCCCATATGTTCGGGAACAAGGTGTAGAAAACCTTACCCTGAATAGCTTGCAGCCCCAAAGCACATCCACCTTCAAATAGGTCCCCTTGGATGACGATACACTTCTGTCAGCGTTCGTGTAACTTTTGGAAGCACAGCTGGGAGCCATTTTTTGCAACCTCCCGTCAGACCTCCTGTGATGCTGCTATCACTTCATCTAATTATGCAAAACGACGTCCTTGTGACTATTTTTTCATTCATGGGAACAGACAAATGTCACACACGGGGTTAAGTCTGGCGAATAGAGGGAATGTGGAAACACGTCAGTGATAGTTTTGGCGAGAAATTCTTTTACCAATAAGGATCGATGTGCTAGTGCGTTGTCATGTAGAAGATACCAGTCATCTTTCTGCCAAAACTGAGTCCGTTTACGACGAATGGATTCCCTCCAACGGTTTTTGGAAAGGTGTAGCCTCAGCGATTTGTTCAAGTATTTTGAACACATGCAGACACCAACGACCCATTTTCAGCGTTTCGTGAAGTCGAAGGTCGCCCAACGTGTTCAACGTTATCGATGGATTATCGGCCCTCTTTAAAACACCGATGCCATTCGTAAACCTAGGATCTCGTCATGGTAGATTCACCAAACACCTTAATTAGCATTTCCAAAATCTCTATTGGGGTTTTACCTAAGTGTTGACAGAATTTAATGTTCAAAGCTGTTAAAGAAATTCTGTCTTTCATAGATCGTGAAACAAAGCTTACTAGCTTCGGAAAAAAACAGCTGTGAGTGCGATTCCGTCACATGACATGAAATAATCCAACCTGGAATCCATTTCAAGCGGTTTATATTCAGGTACTTGCTTTCGTCGAGAGTGATGCCGCAGTCCCAGAACTGGAACGTACTATGTGTTATAACAGTAACTTATATGGGCCAACTGGGTCGGTCTCGAACTCGTAGCAAGCCTTGTCTCTTTTTTCGACTCGGCCTTAATGACGTCATAGTTTGAATAATGTTAGTGATCAAATGTTATTTCCAGATATACACTGCTGGCTACCGTAAATGCAACACAAAGAAATACAAGAGATAGCATAACAAAATTTATTTTGTATATAACATGTTGACCAAGTATCAAATGATTAAATTTATAGACTTTTGTAAAGTGCGCTTCCTGCCAGAATCAGTAGCCAGAGTAGCCATCATTGTTGGAGATCACCGCTGCCACACGCGTCTGCATTGATTCAAAGAGACTTTGGATGTGTTGTTGGGGTACAGCAGAACAAGCAGCTTCCACGTATTGACAAAGTTTATCTGGTGTGGCAGCTGGGGGTGCAATCTGGGTCATTCATTGAGCAACCATGAATCACATGTTTTCTATCGGTGAAGAATCCGGAGAGCGAGCCGGTCAGGGAAGCAATTCAATCTGGTGATTAACGAAGAACCTTTGCATAATGCGTGCCACATGTGGTCGCGCATTATCCTGTTGAAATATGGCTGTGGTCAAGCCCTGAAGATAGGGAAGAACAACTGGCTCCAACACCTCGGAGATGTAGCGCTGGCTGTTTAAAGTACGGCAATTTGTACTAGAGGAGTGCGAGAAGGATATCCAATACCGCCCCATACCATAATACCCGGTGTAGGACCAGTGTGGTGGTGCATAACGCAGCTGTTCAGCATCCTCTCTCCACGGTGTCTCCAGACTCGAATCCGACCATCGTAGTGTTGCAGACAGATGCGTGACTCGTCAGTAAAAACAACTTCATTCCATTCTGCCGCCCACATCCTTCTTTCATCGCACCATTTGTGGCGGAGACGTCTGTGGTTCTTCGTCAAGGGTAGACCAAGCAATGGACGTCTTGCGGACAGATCACTCTGCTGTAAACGGCGTCGAATGGTACGCGCAGACACTGAATGATGCGTTACAGACTCAATGTGCTGTGCTATGGTTCGTGATGTGACTGGGCGATCTCTCACTGCCATGCGCACAATTTGCCAGTCCTCTCGTGAAGTGGTGCACTGAGGTGGATGCAATCGACCCCGTCGGTCCGCCGTACCCTCCTGCATCCAACGGTCTCATATCCGCATTACAGTTGTTTGGTTTCGTCCAACATGACTACCGATTTCCCTGAAAGATAATCATCAACCTCGGTAGGCCACTATCCTTCCTCTGTCGAACTCGGATACTTGATGAAAAGCTGATCGCTGTTTTTTACGACACATAACTGATCGTTTTTTGAAGAAAAAAAACCACAAGGAAAACACAATTGTCGAACTTAAAATCATCGAAATCTCCAAGCCTGAAATAGCGCTTTGAGTTGGCGCCACAGGCGTGCGTGATGTGTGTCTGCGCTGAAATTCTAATCATTTGCATATCTTACCTCCGCTAATGCATGTTGTAAATTTCATGTTATTTGCGTGCTTCCTTCAGGGTGTTGCATTTACGGTGGCCAGCCCTGTATTTTCAAACTGTATGCCAACTGGCAAGAGTGGTAAGACTTCATTATTATATTAAGTCCGTCATCCATGTCTACGCCTACTATCATAGACCCTCATTACTCATTAAGTCAGCGTTTCTCAAACTGTGGAGCACGCCACTTTAGGGTTGTGTGATAGCTCAACGAGGTACGAGCATATTAAAAAGTCAAAAACAAAAGATTTCTTAAAAAATTTATTAACTAAAAGTATAAACAAACAAAATACATTCTGACATAATAAGAAATAAATACACATATGCATTGATATAACACACTTATAACTGTATCAGAACTGCAGAATGTATTCTATAATTAATTTAGTAATAGTAAGTTATGGACAAGTTTAATAACCCCTTGGGCTTGTCATATATAAAATTATATGCAAAAATTATGATAATTTGTGCGGTTTATAATTAATCTCTTAACTAACGATTGCAAGATACGTGATTCACCCCCCCCCCAATGTCACCGTTTTCTACTTAGGCGCTTGTATTTGATATATCAGGAGGGGGGGGGGCGGGATAAATAAGTAAATCTTTCGCAAACTCTGTCAGGGGATTTTTATTGCATTTCGAAGCCTTCGGAATAATTTTATGACTATCAGTGCACAAAAAAATCGTATTTCGGTAAGATGGATATATACGTCTGGGGCAGTTAACGCTTTAGTTGAGAGAGACGTTTATATACGACGGTGACACTTAAGAAGCTACAGTCATATTGTAGCTTTTGCATCAAAGTATAGTATTATTGAATTCACTACATTTTTTTAATGGAGGGGGCGATGACAATTATGATTGAATATTGGATCGTAAATGTTGAAAGCCTGAGAAGCACTACGTTAAATCGAGTCGGTTTGTGACTAGAATTCTGAGACACAAAATTTTCATTTTACGGGGAATTGTTTGAATTAATATTTGATAATTAATGCTATATATATATATATATATATATATATTATTTTAACATTTATAAACCCCGTGCACCACCGAACGTATAACACGGGGGTAAACAACACAGACAGAAGAAAGGATTACAACACAAACATCCATGCCTTCTCCGGGATTCGAACCCAGTCCCTGCGGCACTGCAGTCAGCTTCACTGACCACTATACCGGATGGGCGGCAATGCTATATATTGCCTACTTAAAAGACTCTCAGTTGAGGTTTTCTTTTGCATAGGGGACCAGAGCCTCAAATAGTTTTAAAACCTCACTGGCAACTTATGTATCATTTTTTCCTATCAGAATCTAAATGCTTTATATAATGACTCCAAGACAATATAAAATAATTTTAAAATGATAACATTCAATATAAGTATTTACAAAGGGAACAATTAAATATTTTTACAAAATAAAATTTTAAATATTAATATCCTTTTATAAACTTCATATCATTCTAATTAAATTACTTCAAAATTTTTTAAAAATATATGCTAAGATTTATGTACGATATTATAGTATCAGATAAAGCATGCATTTCTTACATGTATCAAAAGATGTATAATAAAAGCTCATTACATGTATGGTGAAATATATTCGTGCATTACTTTATACTGCATATTTCTTAACTGTATAAATGCATCAAAAATTTAACTGTATTTGTGTATATTTGTGTATATTTAAGAATAATTATAATTTTTTTTACTGTTGTGGTCAAAATTTCATTTAATTATTTTATTTCGTATTTTTAGGACAAATCAAGCTAATATGGAATTTTTTATACAGAAATGCATTAGCTATAGACATATTCTTATGTATTTTATTTTTGCACGGTTTTTCGAGAAACGATATAAACAATATAAAAAATAATTTAATTTTTTGAAAGAAATTTTAAATGTTAAATAATTTAATTAATATTACTTTTGCTTACATCAGTAAGGGTTTTTATTGATTGCATTTCTTGTTTACAAGAAAGACATTTTTTGATAACATTTTCTTATAGTAGTTACTAATAATTTCTTCCAAAGAATAAATTTTTTAGAACTAAAAAGTATTGTAGAGAGTTTTTAAACGGGTAGGTACTATAGCTACATGTCTTGGAATATTAAAAAGATAAGTACTATACATCGATATATAAACTCAATACAAAGTTATATTAAACTTCAGAAGAATTTTCAAATAAATGTTTCTTAAAAGTAATTTTGGTATTGCTTTAAAATATCTAAAGAGCGTATTCTCCATGAAAAAAGTTATAGTTTCTCTTTTCGAAGAAAACAGGCTGGAGAAAAATTATAGAACAAAGAAAGAAAGAAAATTACGGAAGAATAAGAACCTTTTTAAAATAGAGAATATGATATATTTCAAAGATGTATAAAGAAATCCAATTCTTGCATCATTAAATCTTTGAAAAAAATCCTTTTGTTCCTTTAGAAAAAAATCAAAATTTTCATCTTTATAGTTAAAATGGAAATTCCAAACCGGTATATATTCTTTGAAATTAATTTTCTTCTTTTTGAAAGACATATTCTGCTGTCTTCACATTGGAAAATTTATTTAAGTACTCAACAGGAATAAAAAAAACATTTCTAAAAGAGGGAGATATTATAAAAATTTGAATAATGCCATTTAAAAATAACCCTTATACAAAAGAAATAAATAAGTGAAGGAAAATACGAAAGCATATTTAAACAATGAGCAGAAAATAAATTTTTAAATTTGTTTTTGTTTACAATGCCACCTGTCTGGCGGTGTCAGATCGAGAGGCCACAAAATTTATCATGCCAAGGGGAAAGGTGTTAATTTTGTTAACCTGTTGTTAATTTTTCAATTTAAAGAATGTAGCAAAACATTATATGAATTCAAAATTATTTTTATATTTTAAGTACATTAGTTATAGTGGTATAATTTTTTAAAAAATTATTCGAAATACTCAATTTAGAAATATTTTTTTTTTACGAAAACTTATTTATAACAATTTTTTTTATTGAAAAACATTACATCAAAACAAAAAGAAGAAACCATTTAAATTATATTCCTTAATTACGTATTTAAATTTATCAATTTCTTTTAAAAAAATAATATTATTTTTTTTTATTTGACATTGAATTTCATACGATTGAAGTTTTTCTTATAATCATTGAATAAAATGTTATAAGAAAGATTTTAAAAAGTAAAAAGAGAATTAGAATTTTTGATTTAAAAATATAACACATACGAAGCCATATACATGCAAA
The DNA here is from genome assembly GCA_019973975.1 of Trichonephila clavata. NCBI lineage: Eukaryota > Metazoa > Arthropoda > Arachnida > Araneae > Nephilidae > Trichonephila > Trichonephila clavata. The sequence goes on from BMAO01000123.1 coordinate 38,490, forward strand.
AAAATTCTTTTTAAATCTTTTCAAACCTTTCTGTCTGTGCTGCCCCAGGCCTAATACTTTCCAATGCTTCCGATTGTGTTACCCTAGGCCGCCTACTTTCCAATCCTTCTGATTCCCCCCAACTTTCTGATCCTTTTCTCTTTGGTGATAAATTCACACCGACTCAATATTTACTGTTATTTCTTCGCCAAATTTTAAAATAACAACATTATTATTTTCCACTCTTAAAACTCCATAGGGGCCTTAAAACTTCAGCATTAATTTATCGAATATTTTCTTACTAGCTGAGCTTAAGGGGTGTGTTTAAACTAATGCAAGATTTTTTATATTGACCTCTCGTCTCCTCTTATTGTAATATTTCGCCCATTTTTCCTGCTGTTTCTTAGTATTCCTCCTCGCCTCCTCAAATAATTTTTCAATATTACCGCACACCAAGGTTAGTTACTATCACTAATTTTTGAATTGGGGAATTAGTTTTCAACCTAAAAATAATTGTGCCGGTGTTTTACCTGTGGTTTCATGAACAGTCGTCAGTAAGGCATACCCAAATTCTTTTAGAAATTGGTCCCAATTGGTGTGGTTATCTTCTACAAAACTAGAATTTTTTTTTTATTTGTAGAAGAGTACGGTTAACTCTCTCAATCTGATTTGACTGAGGTCTATATACAACCGTTTTAACATGCTTTATGTTCAACCTGTGACACACAAGCTCAAAAACTTTGGATATAAATTGGTAAACGTTATCAGTTATTAATTTTATAGGAGCTTAATAACGCAAAATATATTTTTCAAAAAATGCATTTGCAATTGCTTTAGCCGAGGCTTTTCTTAAGGGTAAAATTTCGACCCATTTAGAGATATCAGTTATTACTAAAATAAAATAAGACTAGTAGCTACGTATGGGCCTAATAAATCTAACGATAATATTTCATTTGAAAAATTTAATATGATGAGTGGAGCGCATTAATGCCCCCGTGATTCTTAAAAATTTATTTAACGACCG
>BMAO01000124.1:0-26652 GCA_019973975.1 Trichonephila clavata
GCATGGTTGAAAATTTCGAGGTCCGTCACCAAAAACCCTCGAATAGGCAAACAGTGCGAATTTAAAAATCACCCACTCACTTTCCAATTCTTTCGTTTTACCGAGTGAATAACTTCATCCCTATGGAAATTTCGTGTTTCCCTCAGTCCGATAGCACTTGTGTGTTTGTGTGTGTATGCGCGCGATGTGAGTGATTTCTTTAACTATGTCATAAAAACTCCCTTTTTCGAAATTTGTTCTTGCGTTGGTGTGATGTGGTAATTCTGAAAGATGGGTGAATGCTCAGGTGTCGTCCTCGTCACTTGAGCATGGTTGAAAATTTCGAGGTCCGTCACCAAAAACCCTTGAATAGGGAAACAGTTCGAATTTAAAAATCACCTAATCACTTTCGAATTCTCTCCTTTTCCTAAGTGAATAATTTCATCCCCATGGAAATTTCGTGTTTCCCTCAGGCCGATAGCACTTGTGTGTGTGTGTATGCGCGCGATGTGAGTGATTTCTGTGTTCATTTTCTATGTCATAAAAACTCCCTTTTTCGAAATTTGTTCTTGCGTTGGTGTGGTGTGGTAATTATTAAAGATGGGTGAAAGCTCAGGTGTCGTTCTCGTCACTTGAGAATGGTTGAAAATTTCGAGGTCCGTCACCAAAAATTTTCGAATAGGCAAACAGGGTGAATTTTAAAATCACCCACTCACTTTCCAATTCTTTCGTTGCAATTTTTTATTTCCCGGAAACGAAAATGTAGTCTTTTTAAAAATAGTTGTATGCTGAAAAAAAGACGGAAAGTATAAATTTTTTAAATTACATAATTTCACTACTATTTTAATTCTTGGAGTAAAATTGTGAGGATTTTTTGAAATATTCAACTCGGGGGAAAAAGTTTCATGCAATTACCTTTATAAAAGAAGAAATTATTAAATGATTGATTTAAGTATTTTGAGTGTTTTATTAAAATTTGTTCAAAAAAGTTTTTGGCTTTTTTTTAAAAATAACTGATTCTAAAAGTTTTAATTTGAAAATTTCGAAGTCCGCCGCCAAAAAACTCTGGAGTAGGTGAACAGTGCGACTTTTTAAAAATCCCTCACTCACATTTCAATAACTGAAAAAATATTGCAACAGCAAGTTTGACCTTGGCCACTGAGCGTTAAAAGAAGGGAAAAAATAATAATAATGATTCTCGCGCATGCGCAAAGCCTTTAGAATGTCTAAAATTTTCATTATTTTTGAGGGCTCAATTTTTAATTGAAAATTTCAAGTTTTCACATATTGATTGGAAACTACAATAATTTTTGAAGAAAAAAGGTTACAAAAATAATGCTTATATTATTTCTCGCAAAAACTTTATTTTATGAAAATCACAAAAAAAATCTTTAAAATCCGTAATTTTTAAGCGAAATCGACACACGGGAAAAAATTTCATGCAATTTTTTTTTTCAATGAAGAAATTATTAAATGATTGATTTAAGTATTTTGAGTGTTTTATTACAATTCGTTCAAAAAAGCTTTCGGCTTTTTATTTTTTAAATCACTGATTCTGAAAGTTTTAAGAATCATTTTTATATAAACGCAACGATATTGATTCATATGAGAAAAAATCATAAAAAATATGCAAAACAGCATTGTTTTGTAAAAGAAAAAGAAGTTTTTTTTCTATAAAATTCTTTAAAGAAAGATAGTTTTTTCCCGGAAACGAAGCTGTAGAATTTTTAAAAATAGTTGTATGCTGAGAAAGAACAGAAAGTATAAATTTTTCAAATTACAAAATTTTACTACTATTTTAATTCTTGAAGTAAAATTGTGAGAATTTTTTGAAATATTCGACACGGGGGGGGGCGAAGTTTTATGCAGTTACGCATTATTTTAAAATAAACGATAAGTTTTATGAAAGAGAACAAAAATTTCGATACTGATAAATATTTTAAATAAATATCAGAAATGCATTGAATGCATTTTAATTTTAAAAAAATTTCACTGAAAAAAACATTCAAAAAGAAAATAATACTATTTGATAAAAACATTTAATTTTTTTAATTTTAATTTATAGTTTTTCATTCCAATCTGTGTTAAAATTATTTACACACGTATCTGCGAAAAAAATTATATTATACAAAACTAACTTATTAATTATTTTTAATAAAATTGATTAAAAATGCTCATTTAGCAATTAATTGTAACATACCATTTGCTTACATAATGCCAGAACTGAAAATGAAGTAAATTTCAGATCAGTGGGGATGCAGCAAGTGAATTCAATCATTGAAGAAGAGAGAATTAATTTACGGGTGGGAAAAATAAGCAAAAATGAACAAAATCGAATAGTTGAAAAAGATAGAAATTACTTTGTATGATTAAAAATCAGAAAAAAACCTTTTTGAATGAAAAAAAAATGAAAAGTACATTAAAATAACAGAGGATCATGTTAGAATAAGTATTTATCAGTAAAATTAATTGACGTGGGAAAATAAGCAGAAACGAACAAAATCGAATTCGCTAGATTCGATCCCAGACACAAGAAAGAATTAGATACTTTGCAAAAGCGACGCACTCTAGCCAACCACGCTATACCCAGCCTTGCAGCAGAAGTGAAAATAGGCAATACTAATAAATGGGGAGGTTCCAATTGAATTGAATTTTTAATTGAGGGGATCCACAGGATATTCACATAACGATTGAAAGATTTCGATTGAAGATTACATTTAAATGTATTGCAAAAAATTTATTGATTTTTGATATTTTAAAAATAAAGCAATTAATAATAAAGAATATATAATACGAACATAGCTTTTTTTTCTAAGGAACCTATTTAACTGACTATTTCCAAAAAAAATTTCGAAATGGGCAAATTCTTCGATTTTATTATGAAATTATGTGTCAAAAAAAGAAATATACATTAGGCATTATTTTAAAGTAAACTATAAGTTTTATGAAAGAGAATAAAAATTTCGATACTGATAAATATATTAAATGAATCTCAGAAATGCATTGAATGCATTTTTTCATCTTAATCTGACATATATAGTTATTTAATTTTGAAAATTATATAAAGAAGAATTGACGATAAAATAAATCTTTCACTCGCATTTTTTTTTACTCGCCAAAGTTGCTGATTTCCCCCTGTTTCAGGCAAAATTTTTTTAGTGTAACCCTTGAGTTAGATGCGGTCGAAGGCGAAACATGTCAGAAGTCTTTGGCGCAAAGCTAATTTTCGACGCCAATGTTTGGCTAAATGTAAAATCGCGTATTTTAAATTATTTTAAAAATCATTACCTTCATTTTAAGGGCATAATTTTTACGTTAATGCTCTCAAACATTACCAACTTTTTGCAAAAATAACGTACTTTGAAATAAAAAATGTACAAATTACTACTTTTTAATTTATTTCTCAGAAAAACATAAGTTTACGAAAATCACAATGTTTTTTTTTAAATCCGTAATTTTGAAGCAATTTTTTCAATCTTCGTATATGTTACGGATAATATTACTGTACACACAGAAAAAAGGTTTTGTGAGATTACCTTCATAAATGACGAAGTTATTCAATGTGAAGTAAAAATTGGGACTACTTTTTAAAAATTCCTTAAAAAAAAGTTTTGGAAATTTTATTTTTTAAATGAATGGATCTAAAAGAAAAAGGCTTGAAGTTAATTAGTGTAGAATATCGATTTAATAACACGAAAAGTAATTCATACCCAACGATTTAGATATAATTTTCATAAAAACGCATCAGTTTTAACACTATTTTAAAAAATTGGAAAAAAATAGAAAATATCGTTATTTTACAAAAAAAATTATACCGTATCGTGGCGAAATAAATGATCTTTCCGATTCTGTAATTAATTTTTGTCTGATTTCCACACCGAAAATTGGATGACAATTTTAAGATGGTCGAAAAACGTCGGATAACCGCTCGGCCGAAACGGAACGGAAGTTCCGCCAAGTAAACAACCGGCAGGAGTAAAACAATTAGGCGTTTTAAGGTTTTTAATTAATATCTTTTTAACTAATTACAATATCGGAATATAAATGGGCAATACGGCTTCTTCGGAAAATTCCCGATCTTTTGGTACCTTCCGCGACTTTCTGCGTCGTACAGTTCGTGAGAAGATAGACGCACATACATAGATAGATAAATAGATAGATAGATAGACTAGCTTTCATGGCCCGGTGTTGCACGGGCTTTCTCTACTTTTATAAAAATTTTCCGTTCTCTTCACAAAATCAGCATGACCAATATTCTTTTTCGAAGTAACTTTGGCTTCTATGTTTTTTCCTCTCCTCTAAGCCCGGCGTTGCACGGGCTTATACCGACGGTATAACTTAATCCCCATGTTAATTTCCTCCCTTTGTTCTATTCCAACACTTTGGTGTGGGTTTGACGCGTACGATGTGAGTGCATGACCCGTGAGTGCGTGTCATGGCTTTGTTGCTTAACAATTTCCCTTCTCTTCACAAATTCTCGATCCTAGTACCACTGAAGACCCGCCGTGCAGGGGCGGGATGCACGTAAAATATCGAGAGCTCAAATGTCCTCCCGTTAGTGTGGTGTGGTAGATAGGAGAGGGGGGTGCCAGCTCAGGTGTCGTCTGCGTCACTTCACCATGGTTCAAAATTACGCGGACCGTCCCCAAAAGGCGTCGTGTTGCTCGTGTCGACGTTAATATTCACTCAACTTCACAAATTCAGCACTTCCAATATTATTTTCCGAAATTACTTTGATTTCTTTGTTTCTTTCCTCTCTGCTTAGCCCGGCGTTGCACGGGCTTTTACCGAGTGAATAACTTCACCCTCATGGAAATTTCGTGTTTCCCTCAGACCGATAGCACTTGTGTGTGTGTGTGCGTGCGATGTGAGTGATTTCTTTAACAATCTCATAAAAACTCCCTTTTTCGAAATTTGTTCTTGCGTTGGTGTGGTGTGGTAATTATTAAAGATGGGTGAAAGCTCATGTGTCGTCCTCTCACTTGAGCATGGTTGAAAATTTCGAGGTCCGTCACCAAAAACCCTCGAATAGGCAAACAGTGCGAATTTAAAAATCACCCACTCACTTTCCAATTCTTTCGTTTTACCGAGTAAATAACTTCATCCCTATGGAAATTTCGTGTTTCCCTCAGTCCGATAGCACTTGTGTGTTTGTGTGTGTATGCGCGCGATGTGAGTGATTTCTTTAACTATGTCATAAAAACTCCCTTTTTCGAAATTTGTTCTTGCGTTGGTGTGATGTGGTAATTCTGAAAGATGGGTGAATGCTCAGGTGTCGTCCTCGTCACTTGAGCATGGTTGAAAATTTCGAGGTCCGTCACCAAAAACCCTTGAATAGGGAAACAGTTCGAATTTAAAAATCACCTAATCACTTTCGAATTCTCTCCTTTTCCTAAGTGAATAATTTCATCCCCATGGAAATTTCGTGTTTCCCTCAGGCCGATAGCACTTGTGTGTGTGTGTATGCGCGCGATGTGAGTGATTTCTGTGTTCATTTTCTATGTCATAAAAACTCCCTTTTTCGAAATTTGTTCTTGCGTTGGTGTGGTGTGGTAATTATTAAAGATGGGTGAAAGCTCAGGTGTCGTTCTCGTCACTTGAGAATGGTTGAAAATTTCGAGGTCCGTCACCAAAAATTTTCGAATAGGCAAACAGGGTGAATTTTAAAATCACCCACTCACTTTCCAATTCTTTCGTTGCAATTTTTTATTTCCCGGAAACGAAAATGTAGTCTTTTTAAAAATAGTTGTATGCTGAAAAAAAGACGGAAAGTATAAATTTTTTAAATTACATAATTTCACTACTATTTTAATTCTTGGAGTAAAATTGTGAGGATTTTTTGAAATATTCAACTCGGGGGAAAAAGTTTCATGCAATTACCTTTATAAAAGAAGAAATTATTAAATGATTGATTTAAGTATTTTGAGTGTTTTATTAAAATTTGTTCAAAAAAGTTTTTGGCTTTTTTTTAAAAATAACTGATTCTAAAAGTTTTAATTTGAAAATTTCGAAGTCCGTCGCCAAAAAACTCTGGAGTAGGTGAACAGTGCGACTTTTTAAAAATCCCTCACTCACATTTCAATAACTGAAAAAATATTGCAACAGCAAGTTTGACCTTGGCCACTGAGCGTTAAAAGAAGGGAAAAAATAATAATAATGATTCTCGCGCATGCGCAAAGCCTTTAGAATGTCTTTAAAATTTTCATTATTTTTGAGGGCTCAATTTTTAATTGAAAATTTCAAGTTTTCACATATTGATTGGAAACTACAATAATTTTTGAAGAAAAAAGGTTACAAAAATAATGCTTATATTATTTCTCGCAAAAACTTTATTTTATGAAAATCACAAAAAAAATCTTTAAAATCCGTAATTTTTAAGCGAAATCGACACACGGGAAAAAATTTCATGCAATTTTTTTTTTCAATGAAGAAATTATTAAATGATTGATTTAAGTATTTTGAGTGTTTTATTACAATTCGTTCAAAAAAGCTTTCGGCTTTTTATTTTTTAAATCACTGATTCTGAAAGTTTTAAGAATCATTTTTATATAAACGCAACGATATTGATTCATATGAGAAAAAATCATAAAAAATATGCAAAACAGCATTGTTTTGTAAAAGAAAAAGAAGTTTTTTTTCTATAAAATTCTTTAAAGAAAGATAGTTTTTTCCCGGAAACGAAGCTGTAGAATTTTTAAAAATAGTTGTATGCTGAGAAAGAACAGAAAGTATAAATTTTTCAAATTACAAAATTTTACTACTATTTTAATTCTTGAAGTAAAATTGTGAGAATTTTTTGAAATATTCGACACGGGGGGGGGCGAAGTTTTATGCAGTTACGCATTATTTTAAAATAAACGATAAGTTTTATGAAAGAGAACAAAAATTTCGATACTGATAAATATTTTAAATAAATATCAGAAATGCATTGAATGCATTTTAATTTTAAAAAAATTTCACTGAAAAAAACATTCAAAAAGAAAATAATACTATTTGATAAAAACATTTAATTTTTTTAATTTTAATTTATAGTTTTTCATTCCAATCTGTGTTAAAATTATTTACACACGTATCTGCGAAAAAAATTATATTATACAAAACTAACTTATTAATTATTTTTAATAAAATTGATTAAAAATGCTCATTTAGCAATTAATTGTAACATACCATTTGCTTACATAATGCCAGAACTGAAAATGAAGTAAATTTCAGATCAGTGGGGATGCAGCAAGTGAATTCAATCATTGAAGAAGAGAGAATTAATTTACGGGTGGGAAAAATAAGCAGAAATGAACAAAATCGAATAGTTGAAAAAGATAGAAATTACTTTGTATGATTAAAAATCAGAAAAAAAACATTTTTGAATGAAAAAAAAAATGAAAAGTACATTAAAATAACAGAGGATCATGTTAGAATAAGTATTTATCAGTAAAATTAATTGACGTGGGAAAATAAGCAGAAATGAACAAAATCGAATTCGCTAGATTCGATCCCAGACACAAGAAAAAATTAGATACTTTGCAAAAGCGACGCACTCTAGCCAACCACGCTATACCCAGCCCTGCAGCAGAAGTGAAAATAGGCAAAACTAATGAATGGGGAGGTTCCAATTGAAATGAATTTTTAATTGAGGGGATCCACAGGATATTCACATAACGATTGAAAGATTTCGATTGAAGATTACATTTAAATGTATTGCAAAAAATTTATTGATTTTTGATATTTTAAAAATAAAGCAATTAATAATAAAGAATATATAATACGAACATAGCTTTTTTTTCTAAGGAATTTATACCTATTTAACTGACTATTTCCAAAAAAAAATTCGAAATGGGCAAATTCTTCGATTTTATTATGAAATTATGTGTCAAAAAAAGAAATATACATTAGGCATTATTTTAAAGTAAACTATAAGTTTTATGAAAGAGAATAAAAATTTCGATACTGATAAATATATTAAATGAATCTCAGAAATGCATTGAATGCATTTTTTCATCTTAATCTGACATATATAGTTATTTAATTTTGAAAATTATATAAAGAAGAATTGACGATAAAATAAATCTTTCACTCGCATTTTTTTTTACTCGCCAAAGTTGCTGATTTCCCCCTGTTTCAGGCAAAATTTTTTTAGTGTAACCCTTGAGTTAGATGCGGTCGAAGGCGAAACATGTCAGAAGTCTTTGGCGCAAAGCTAATTTTCGACGCCAATGTTTGGCTAAATGTAAAATCGCGTATTTTAAATTATTTTAAAAATCATTACCTTCATTTTAAGGGCATAATTTTTACGTTAATGCTCTCAAACATTACCAACTTTTTGCAAAAATAACGTACTTTGAAATAAAAAATGTACAAATTACTACTTTTTAATTTATTTCTCAGAAAAACATAAGTTTACGAAAATCACAATGTTTTTTTTTAAATCCGTAATTTTGAAGCAATTTTTTCAATCTTCGTATATGTTACGGATAATATTACTGTACACACAGAAAAAAGGTTTTGTGAGATTACCTTCATAAATGACGAAGTTATTCAATGTGAAGTAAAAATTGGGACTACTTTTTAAAAATTCCTTAAAAAAAAGTTTTGGAAATTTTATTTTTTAAATGAATGGATCTAAAAGAAAAAGGCTTGAAGTTAATTAGTGTAGAATATCGATTTAATAACACGAAAAGTAATTCATACCCAACGATTTAGATATAATTTTCATAAAAACGCATCAGTTTTAACACTATTTTAAAAAATTGGAAAAAAATAGAAAATATCGTTATTTTACAAAAAAATTATACCGTATCGTGGCGAAATAAATGATCTTTCCGATTCTGTAATTATTTTTTGTCTGATTTCCACACCGAAAATTGGATGACAATTTTAAGATGGTCGAAAACGTCGGATAACCGCTCGGCCGAAACGGAACGGAAGTTCCGCCAAGTAAACAACCGGCAGGAGTAAAACAATTAGGCGTTTTAAGGTTTTTAATTAATATCTTTTTAACTAATTACAATATCGGAATATAAATGGGCAATACGGCTTCCCCGGAAAATTCCCGATCTTTTGGTACCTTCCGCGACTTTCTGCGTCGTACAGTTCGTGAGAAGATAGACGCACATACATAGATAGATAAATAGATAGATAGATAGACTAGCTTTCATGGCCCGGTGTTGCACGGGCTTTCTCTACTTTTATAAAAATTTTCCGTTCTCTTCACAAAATCAGCATGACCAATATTCTTTTTCGAAGTAACTTTGGCTTCTATGTTTTTTCCTCTCCTCTAAGCCCGGCGTTGCACGGGCTTATACCGACGGTATAACTTAATCCCCATGTTAATTTCCTCCCTTTGTTCTATTCCAACACTTTGGTGTGGGTTTGACGCGTACGATGTGAGTGCATGACCCGTGAGTGCGTGTCATGGCTTTGTTGCTTAACAATTTCCCTTCTCTTCACAAATTCTCGATCCTAGTACCACTGAAGACCCGCCGTGCAGGGGCGGGATGCACGTAAAATATCGAGAGCTCAAATGTCCTCCCGTTAGTGTGGTGTGGTAGATAGGAGAGGGGGTGCCAGCTCAGGTGTCGTCTGCGTCACTTCACCATGGTTCACAATTACGCGGACCGTCCCCAAAAGGCGTCGTGTTGCTCGTGTCGACGTTAATATTCACTCAACTTCACAAATTCAGCACTTCCAATATTATTTTCCGAAATTACTTTGATTTCTTTGTTTCTTTCCTCTCTGCTTAGCCCGGCGTTGCACGGGCTTTTACCGAGTGAATAACTTCACCCTCATGGAAATTTCGTGTTTCCCTCAGTCCGATAGCACTTGTGTTTTTTGTGTGTGTATGCGCGCGATGTGAGTGATTTCTTTAACTATGTCATAAAAACTCCCTTTTTCGAAATTTGTTCTTGCGTTGGTGTGATGTGGTAATTCTGAAAGATGGGTGAATGCTCAGGTGTCGTCCTCGTCACTTGAGCATGGTTGAAAATTTCGAGGTCCGTCACCAAAAACCCTTGAATAGGGAAACAGTTTGAATTTAAAAATCACCTAATCACTTTCCAATTCTTCCTTTTCCTAAGTGAATAATTTCATCCCCATGGAAATTCGTGTTTCCCTCAGGCCGATAGCACTTGTGTGTGTGTGTATGCGCGCGATGTGAGTGATTTCTGTGTTCATTTTCTATGTCATAAAAACTCCCTTTTTCGAAATTTGTTCTTGCGTTGGTGTGGTGTGGTAATTATTAAAGATGGGTGAAAGCTCAGGTGTCGTTCTCGTCACTTGAGAATGGTTGCAAATTTCGAGGTCCGTCACCAAAAATTTTCGAATAGGCAAACAGGGTGAATTTTAAAATCACCCATTCACTTTCCAATTCTTTCGTTGCAATTTTTTATTTCCCGGAAACGAAAATGTAGTCTTTTTAAAAATAGTTGTATGCTGAAAAAAAGACGGAAAGTATAAATTTTTTAAATTACAAAATTTAACTACTATTTTAATTCTTGGAGTAAAATTGTGAGGATTTTTTGAAATATTCAACTCGGGGGAAAAAGTTTCATGCAATTTCCTTTATAAAAGAAGAAATCATTAAATGATTGATTTAAGTATTTTGAGAGTTTTATTAAAATTTGTTCAAAAAAGTTTTTGGCTTTTTTTTAAAAATAACTGATTCTAAAAGTTTTAAATTGAAAATTTCGAAGTCCGTCGCCAAAAAACTCTGGAGTAGGTGAACAGTGCGACTTTTTAAAAATCCCTCAATCACATTTCAATAACTGAAAAAATATTGCAACAGCAAGTTTGACCTTGGCCACTGAGCGTTAAACAGAAGGGAAAAAATAATAATAATGATTCTCGCGCATGCGCAAAGCCTTTAGAATGTCTTTAAAATTTTCATTATTTTTGAGGGCTCAATTTTTAATTGAAAATTTCAAGTTTTCACATATTGATTGGAAACTACAATAATTTTTGAAGAAAAAAGGTTACAAAAATAATGCTTATATTATTTCTCGCAAAAACTTTATTTTATGAAAATCACAAAAAAAATCTTTAAATTCCGTAATTTTTAAGCGAAATCGACACACGGGAAAAAATTTCATGCAATTTTTTTTTTCAATGAAGAAATTATTAAATGATTGATTTAAGTATTTTGAGTGTTTTATTACAATTCGTTCAAAATTTTTCGGCTTTTTATTTTTTAAATCACTGATTCTGAGAGTTTTAAGAATCATTTTTATATAAACGCAACGATATTGATTCATATGAGAAAAAATCATAAAAAATATGCAAAACAGCATTGTTTTGTAAAAGAAAAAGAAGTTTTTTTTCTATAAAATTCTTTAAAGAAAGATAGTTTTTTCCCGGAAACGAAGCTGTAGAATTTTTAAAAATAGTTGTATGCTGAAAAAGAACAGAAAGTATAAATTTTTCAAATTACAAAATTTTACTACTATTTTAATTCTTGAAGTAAAATTGTGAGAATTTTTTGAAATATTCGACACGGGGGGGGGCGAAGTTTTATGCAGTTACGCATTATTTTAAAATAAACTATAAGTTTTATGAAAGAGAACAAAAATTTCGATACTGATAAATATTTTAAATAAATATCAGAAATGCATTGAATGCATTTTAATTTAAAAAAAATTTCACTGAAAAAAACATTCAAAAAGAAAATAATAGTATTTGATAAAAACATTTAATATTTTTAATTTTAATTTATAGTTTTTCATTCCAATCTGTTTTAAAATTATTTACACACGTATCTGCGAAAAAATTATATTATACAAAACTAACTTATTAATTATTTTTAATAAAATTGATTAAAAATGCTCATTTAGCAATTAATTGTAACATACCATTTGCTTACATAATGGCAGAACTGAAAATGAAGTAAATTTCAGATCAGTGGGGATGCAGCAAGTGAATTCAATCATTGAAGAAGAGAGAATTAATTTACGGGTGGGAAAAATAAGCAGAAATGAAAAAAATTGAATAGTTGAAAAAGATAGAAATTACTTTGTATGATTAAAAATCAGAAAAAAACCTTTTTGAATGCAAAAAAAAAAAAAAATGAAAAGTACATTAAAATAACAGAGGATCATGTTAAAATAAGTATTTATCAGTAAAATTAATTTACGTGGGAAAAATAAGCAGAAACGAACAAAATCGAATTCGCTAGATTCGAACCCAGACACAAGAAAGAATTAGATACTTTGCAAAAGCGACGCGCTCTAGCCAACCACGCTATACCCAGCCCTGCAGCAGAAGTGAAAATAGGCAATACTAATGAATGGGGAGGTTCCAATTGAATTGAATTTTTAATTGAGGGGATCCACAGGATATTCACATAACGATTGAAAGATTTCGATTGAAGATTACATTTAAATGTATTGCAAAAAATTTATTGATTTTTGATATTTTAAAAATAAAGCAATTAATAATAAAGAATATATAATACGAACATAGCTTTTTTTTTCTAAAGAATTTATACCTATTTAACTGACTATTTCCAAAAAAAAAATTCGAAATGGGCAAATTCTTCGATTTTATTATGAAATTATATGTCAAAAAAAGAAATATACATTAGGCATTATTTTAAAGTAAACTATAAGTTTTATGAAAGAGAATAAAAATTTCGATACTGATAAATATATTAAATGAATCTCAGAAATGCATTGAATGCATTTTTTCATCTTAATCTGACATATATAGTTATTTAATTTTGAAAATTATATAAAGAAGAATTGACGATAAAATAAATCTTTCACTCGCATTTTTTTTTACTCGCCAAAGTTGCTGATTTCCCCCTGTTTCAGGCAAAATTTTTTTAGTGTAACCCTTGAGTTAGATGCGGTCGAAGGCGAAACATGTCAGAAGTCTTTGGCGCAAAGCTAATTTTCGACGCCAATGTTTGGCTAAATGTAAAATCGCGTATTTTAAATTATTTTAAAAATCATTGCCTTCATTTTAAGGGCATAATTTTTACGTTAATGCTCTCAAACATCACCAACTATTTGCAAAAATAACGTACTTTGAAATGAAAAATGTACAAATTACTACTTTTTAATTTATTTCTCAGAAAAACATAAGTTTACGAAAATCACAATGTTTTTTTTTTAAATCCGTAATTTTGAAGCAATTTTTTCAATCTTCGTATATGTTACGGATAATATTACTGTACACACGGAAAAAAGGTTTTGTGAGATTACCTTCATAAATGACGAAGTTATTCAATGTGAAGTAAAAATTGGGACTACTTTTTAAAAATTCCTTAAAAAAAAGTTTTGGGAATTTTATTTTTTAAATGAATGGATCTAAAAGAAAAAGGCTTGAAGTTAATTAGTGTAGAATATCGATTTAAGGTAACAGAACACCTTCGAAGAAAATTTTTTGAATTAACCTGAATTTTGCCTGTTAATGCATATTTTATGACCTTATGGGTCTTTAAAATCAGAAAAACACCCAAGTAAAGTCTTATTAGTGCACATTTTTTCTGTGAAAGGGGTATTTTATGAAAAAATAAGCAAAAATAAGACTTTACGCAAAACATTATAACTGAAAATAAAATAAATATATTGACATTTTGTAAATTGAATAATATAGCATACAACCTTATCTAGGGAATAGACACTTATTTTGGTAATATAACCATTACGTGAGAAGCTATTGTGTTTCGAGCTTCTTAACGTTGAAATTTTCTTTAAAAGCTATTGTAATTTTCACTTTATTGCTGTATAAAAAAATTTCTACTCAACATAAAATCTTAAGAGAGGTCTATTCCCTGTATTAGTATTTAAAAAACATATATATAAAATTTTTATTTCATCCAAGCATAACTTTTTGAGATATTGTGTTTTGCGGTAAGAAAAAATGTAAAAAAACTCATTTTGAGAAAACGACAAAAATAACATTAAACTAATCTGATTACAAGAAAAACACTTACTTTCTTATTAAAATGCACCAGATTTATAATTCTCTCCATCTTTAACTTCTAAAACAATATTTCTTTTCTTTTTAAGGGCTCTTAAAATTTTCCTATGTTTCTTTGTTTTGGGGTCTGCGTTATGAATCGATTCACGGATTCTGCATTTATCTAAATGTTTATATCCCCGTAAGGTAAACACCCCAGGATTTTCAATAGTCATCTTATTAAAAACTTTGAGGCACCCATTTAATCCCTCATTGAAATGTATAACAGCATCATACGACCCAAATTTAATTGTTTTGAGCGAAACAAATACTTCTTTCGGAACTTTTTGCCAGACTATTCCGTTAAAACACTCATTTGCATTTTGCGTGCGTCCATGTAAGCACTTACTTAATATCTGTTTGTCGCATAGTTCTAAATATACTGGTTTAATTTTATTTAAAACATCATTTGATAAACCAGCATATTTTGTGGTACATTTTGTTCCATTTGCCACCCCCCGCTGAAAATAACACCAGCTGTCTTTCCCTATTCGGCACTGACCATGCATCGGTTTCTTATAACTTGATGCACAGTGATATAACGCAGCAATTACATTTTGCTGCATGGCATTTAAGTTACCGACATTACTGCGTACAGCAATTCCGTAGTAATTTTGAAGTCGGTCGATAAAATTATCAGTTAATTTGCCTTTACCAGACAGTCCTTTAGTTTTTGTTTTTAGCTTTCTTAGACGCGAGCCCACTCTCTTTTGTACATGGCCAATGCACTCAAACTTTGTCACACTGTTCATTCCAAAAGTGTCTTTCACACTCATGAAAGCTTTTGAGTCACCATCTCCGTAATATTGCGTGTATTGAAGTCTGCGGTTTTTTTCTGAACGAAGAAATATTCGTGAAGCCCCCACAATTTCCATTTTTGACGAAGATCCCGTGAAGTTACACTGACATATGTGGTCGGCTTTTGACGACTCATATTCAGAGTTTCTTGGCATAGTCTGAAGTCTCTTACATGTAGGACAGTAGGACGACATAACTTCTACGTCTAACACCTTACCAGTATCAACTGATATTGCAGCAACACAACCATTCATAGACGTATAGCCTCTACGCTGCCATGTGCCATCCACAAATATGCCACATTTTACAAAATCAGATGAAAAATTTTCTTTTATATCCACAATTTCAGTAGCAGCTTTTTTCATGGATTCCTCAGCTACTTCCTGGACCACTTTTAAAAGCTTTGCTTCCTGATTTTTGAAAGCAGTTTTTGTCTCAGTCGAGGCAAATTTAATGTTGAGCATAATTTAAATGCACCAGCAAAACCCTTGCCTATCTGCCGCATACCATATACTAGCCTGGTATTTATGACTGGTGCATTTACAACTTTTTTTGATGAAGCAAATGCAAAGAAAAAGTCACAGCATTTACATTTTAGTGTAAAATGAGAGCATAATCCATACATGGAATCCTCAAAAAGCTCTACTTTTTCAGCAAAATATTTTGGGCAGCAAAGTTTAGAAAATGCATCCACAATAAGCTCAAGATCAATGGTTCTGTTACCAAACAGAGGACCAGGCATTTCTTCTGCAGTTGACATACTCTCATTTCCCAATTTTGAAGAACTAGCAGTGCATTCAGGAACAGGTGTTGAATTGCTGTTATTTTCGGAAATTTTTGTGTATTTATTTCCAAAAAATTGTCTCTTACGCTTTCTAGCAATACTTTTTACCATTTTCAAGCAAAAATAAAACAGAATAGAATTATTTTTTAACTTTCTACGCTGTCGATTCTTTCAGTATGAAAATCAAACATATATGTAAACAAAGTCACTAAACAACAAATTTGATGCCAGATTTCCTACATAAAAAAGGAAAAATGTATTTCCAAATACATTTATATTTATTCTCAAATATTCTATTTCAATTTCTGACAAAATATTTGTATATTAATTTTCATATTTCATGTCATATACAATGAAAGAGAAACGTAAACAAACAATTTGGGCCACTTCCGGTTAGCAGAAAGGCATTTCCGGTCAGAGAAATTCATGATCAAGTAATATTAAAAAAGTTGTAACTTGGCTTCTAATTAAGCTAGAAACAAAATTTTTACAGATTTAGAAAGATAAAAGATTGAATTTTAATATTTGATCAAAAACGAAAAATCGATATTTTGACCAAAAATTGAGTTTTAAAGGTGTTCTGTCACCTTAATAACACGAAAAGTAATTCATACCCAACGATTTAGATATAATTTTCATAAAAACGCATCAGTTTTAACACTATTTTAAAAAATTGGAAAAAAATAGAAAATAAAGTTATTTTACAAAAAAAATTATACCGTATCGTGGCGAAATAAATGATCTTTCCGAATCTGTAATTATTTTTTGTCTGATTTCCACACCGAAAATTGGATGACAATTTTAAGATGGTCGAAAACGTAAGATTACCGCTCGGCCGAAACGGAAGGGAAGTACCGCCAAGTAAACAACCGGCATGAGTAAAACAATTAGGCGTTTAAAGGTTTTTAATTAATATCTTTTTAACTAAATACAATATCGGAATATAAATGGGCAATACGGCTTCCCCGGAAAATTCCCGATCTTTTGGTACCTTCCGCGACTTTCTGCGTGGTGCGGTTCGTGAGAAGAAACCGCACATACATACATAGATAGATAGATACGTTTGTTTACCT
Organism: Trichonephila clavata; assembly: GCA_019973975.1. NCBI lineage: Eukaryota > Metazoa > Arthropoda > Arachnida > Araneae > Nephilidae > Trichonephila > Trichonephila clavata. The sequence goes on from BMAO01000124.1 coordinate 16,585, forward strand.
TCGAATTTTAATAGTGTAAGATAGATAGATAGATACGTTTGTTTACCTTAGAATTTTAATAGTGTAAACTGGCTTTCATGGCCCGGCGTTGCACGGGATTATACCGAGGGTATAACTTAATCCCCATGTTAATTTCCTCCTTTCTTTCTGACGCCAACACTTTTGTGTGGTTTTGACGCGTACGATGTGAGTGCATGACCCGTGTGTGCGTGTCATGGCTTTGTCACTTAACATTTTCCCTTCTCTTCACAAATTCTACACTTCCAATACTATTTTTGGAAATTACTTTGATTCCTTTGTTTCTTTCCTGTCCGCTTAGCCCGGCGTTTCACGGGCTTTTACCGAGTGAATAACTTCATCCCCATGGAAATTTCGTGTTTCCCTCGGGCCGATAGCACTTATGTGCGCGATGCGAGTGATTTCTTTAACTATGTCATTAAAACTCCCTTTTTCGAAATTTGTTCTTGCGTTGGTGTGGTGTTCTAATTATTAGAGATGGGTGAAAGCTCAGGTGTCGTCCTCGTCCCTTAACCATGGTTGAAAATTTCGAGGTTCATCGCCAATAACCCTCGAATAGGCGAACAGTGCGAATTTAAAAATCACTTACTCAGTTTTCAGTTCTTTCGTTGCAATTTTTTAGTCCTCGGAAACGAAAATGTAGTCTTTTTAAAGATAGTTGTATGTTGAAAAAAGACAGAAAAGTAGAAATTTTTCAAATTTTAAAATTTCACTACTATTTTAATTCTTGACGTAAAATTGTGAGGATTTTTTGAAATATTCGACACACGGGAAAAATGTTTCATGCAATTATCTTTATAAAAGAAGAAATTATTAAATGATTGTTTTAACTATTTTGAGTGTTTTATTAAAATTTGTTTCGAATGCATAGCATACTGCCATGGAAATTCACCTTCCTTTATCAAAGTTCCTGGTATATGTGTGATTCCTTTATATTAACGTCACTACAATTCCCTTTTTTTTAAAAAAAAAATATCTTCCAGATCTTACTAATGTCAGACAGGTTTCAGTTCTCTTTCTACAGCACGGTGTTACAGTGGCTATTTTGAGTGTAGAACTATTTTCCCCCTGACTCTCCCCTGAGATATAAGATTTATCTTCAAGTTTCTATTCATGACATATCAAAAACAATATTGCTTTAGTAAAAAAATAATAAATTTAAACAATAAAAAGAAAAATATTTTGATGCTTGAGTAAAAAAAAAGTCATTTTTTAATGATAGATAATTTTTAGGAATCTAAAATAATTAAATAATTTTCAGGTTTTCATTAATCAAGCAATCGCTACTTACAGTTAGCTTAAAAATGTCTCTCTCTAGAACGTATTTTTATCCAAAATAATAGGCGATATACTTTTTATTAACAAATAATTAATTTAATAAGGAAATAATAGAAAAATTCCTTTGATTTTAAAAAAAAATATATTAATTTAATTCCATTATCTATAAATAATAATAAAAAAAATTAAATATTGCTTTAGTTTCATAAAATATCTATTATTTTAAATCCATTTTCTAAAAAAATAAATACAAAAATTCTCACCGTTAAATATCAAAAGGACTATTCATTTTTTCATTTCGTTGTTTTTGAATGTTAGATTAAAAATATATTAGAATGAAAAAGCCTGGAAATTTATTTACATTCACTGCACAAAATCATTCAAAAAGAAAATAATACTGTGTGTGAGACTAATATATGTTTCAGAATTATATTTTTGTTTACAGTATTTTTTATTCCACTCATTCACTTATGCCAAGAACAGCAAGTTTGTCCTTGGACACTGAGCATTAAACAGAGGGGGAAGGGGGAATAATAATGATTCTCGCGCATGCGCAAAGAATTTAGAATGTCTTTAAAGTTTTCATTATTTTTGAGGGCTCAATTTTTAATTGAAAATTTCAAGTTTTCACATATTGATTGGAAACTACAATAATTTTTGAAGAAAAAAGGTTACAAAAAAAATGCTTATATTATTTCTCGCAAAAACTTTATTTTATGAAAATCACAAAAAAAATCTTTAAAATCCGTAATTTTTAAGCGAAATCGACACACGGGAAAAAATTTCATGCAATTTTTTTTTTCAATGAAGAAATTATTATATGATTGATTTAAGTATTTTGAGTGTTTTATTACAATTCGTTCAAAATTTTTCGGCTTTTTATTTTTTAAATCACTGATTCTGAAAGTTTTAAGAATCATTTTTATATAAACGCAACGATATTGATTCATATGAGAAAAAATCATAAAAAATATGCAAAACAGCATTGTTTTGTAAAAAAAAGAAGTTTTTTTTCTATAAAATTCTTTAAAGAAAGATAGTTTTTTCCCGGAAACGAAGCTGTAGAATTTTTAAAAATAGTTGTATGCTGAAAAAGAACAGAAAGTATAAATTTTTCAAATTACAAAATTTTACTACTATTTTAATCCTTGAAGTAAAATTGTGAGAATTTTTTGAAATATTCGACACGGGGGGGGGGCGAAATTTTATGCAGTTACGAATTATTTTAAAATAAACTATAAGTTTTATGAAAGAGAACAAAAATTTCGATACTGATAAATATTTTAAATAAATATCAGAAATGCATTTAATGCATTTTAATTTAAAAAAAATTTCACTGAAAAAAACATTCAAAAACAAAATAATAGTATTTGATAAAAACATTTAATTTTTTTAATTTTAATTTATAGTTTTTCATTCCAATCTGTGTTAAAATTATTTACACACGTATCTGCGAAAAAAATTATATTATACAAAACTAACTTATTAATTATTTTTAATAAAATTGATTAAAAATGCTCATTTAGCAATTAATTGTAACATACCATTTGCTTACATAATGGCAGAACTGAAAATGAAGTAAATTTCAGATCAGTGGGGATGCAGCAAGTGAATTCAATCATTGAAGAAGAGAGAATTAATTTACGGGTGGGAAAAATAAGCAGAAATGAACAAAATCGAATAGTTGAAAAAGATAGAAATTACTTTGTATGATTAAAAATCAGAAAAAAACCTTTTTGAATGAAAAAAAAATGAAAAGTACATTAAATAACAGAGGATCATGTTAAAATAAGTATTTATCAGTAAAATTAATTTACGTGGGAAAATAAGCAGAAACGAACAAAATCGAATTCGCTAGATTCGAACCCAGACACAAGAAAGAATTAGATACTTTGCAAAAGCGACGCGCTCTAGCCAACCACGCTATACCCAGCCCTGCAGCAGAAGTGAAAATAGGCAATACTAATGAATGGGGAGGTTCCAATTGAATTGAATTTTTAATTGAGGGGATCCACAGGATATTCACGTAACGATTGAAAGATTTCGATTGAAGATTACATTTAAATGTATTCCAAAAATTTATTGATTTTTGATATTTTAAAAATAAAGCAATTAATAATAAAGAATATATAATACGAACATAGCTTTTTTTTTCTAAGGAATTTATACCTATTTAACTGACTATTTCCAAAAAAAAATTTCGAAATGGGCAAATTCTTCAATTTTATTATGAAATTATGTGTCAAAAAAAGAAATATACATTAGGCATTATTTTAAAGTAAACTATAAGTTTTATGAAAGAGAATAAAAATTTCGATACTGATAAATATATTAAATGAATCTCAGAAATGCATTGAATGCATTTTTTCATCTTAATCTGACATATATAGTTATTTAATTTTGAAAATTATATAAAGAAGAATTGACGATAAAATAAATCTTTCACTCGTATTTTTTTTTACTCGCCATACTTGCTGATTTCCCCCTGTTTCAGGCAAAATTTTTTAGTGTAACCCTTGAGTTAGATGCGGTCGAAGGCGAAACATGTCAGAAGTCTTTGGCGCAAAGCTAATTTTCGACGCCAATGTTTGGCTAAATGTAAAATCGCGTATTTTAAATTATTTAAAAAATCATTACCTTCATTTTAAGGGCATAATTTTTACGTTAATGCTCTCAAACATTACCAACTATTTGCAAAAATAACGTACTTTGAAATAAAAAATGTACAAATTACTACTTTTTAATTTATTTCTCAGAAAAACATAAGTTTACGAAAATCACAATGTTTTTTTTTAAATCCGTAATTTTGAAGCAATTTTTTCAATCTTCGTATATGTTACGGATAATATTACTGTACACACAGAAAAAGGTTTTGTGAGATTACCTTCATAAATGACGAAGTTATTCAATGTGAAGCAAAAATTGGGACTACTTTTTAAAAATTCCTTAAAAAAAAGTTTTGGAAATTTTATTTTTTAAATGAATGGATCTAAAAGAAAAAGGCTTGAAGTTAATTAGTGTAGAATATCGATTTAATAACACGAAAAGTAATTCATACCCAACGATTTAGATATAATTTTCATAAAAACGCATCAGTTTTAACACTATTTTAAAAAATTGGAAAAAAATAGAAAATATCGTTATTTTACAAAAAAAATTATACCGTATCGTGGCGAAATAAATGATCTTTCCGATTCTGTAATTATTTTTTGTCTGATTTCCACACCGAAAATTGGATGACAATTTTAAGATGGTCGAAAACGTCGGATAACCGCTCGGCCGAAACGGAACGGAAGTTCCGCCAAGTAAACAACCGGCAGGAGTAAAACAATTAGGCGTTTTAAGGTTTTTAATTAATATCTTTTTAACTAATTACAATATCGGAATATAAATGGCAATACGGCTTCCCCGGAAAATTCCCGATCTTTTGGTACCTTCCGCGACTTTCTGCGTCGTACAGTTCGTGAGAAGATAGACGCACATACATAGATAGATAAATAGATAGATAGATAGACTAGCTTTCATGGCCCGGTGTTGCACGGGCTTTCTCTACTTTTATAAAAATTTTCCGTTCTCTTCACAAAATCAGCATGACCAATATTCTTTTTCGAAGTAACTTTGGCTTCTATGTTTTTTCCTCTCCTCTAAGCCCGGCGTTGCACGGGCTTATACCGACGGTATAACTTAATCCCCATGTTAATTTCCTCCCTTTGTTCTATTCCAACACTTTGGTGTGGGTTTGACGCGTACGATGTGAGTGCATGACCCGTGAGTGCGTGTCATGGCTTTGTTGCTTAACAATTTCCCTTCTCTTCACAAATTCTCGATCCTAGTACCACTGAAGACCCGCCGTGCAGGGGCGGGATGCACGTAAAATATCGAGAGCTCAAATGTCCTCCCGTTAGTGTGGTGTGGTAGATAGGAGAGGGGGTGCCAGCTCAGGTGTCGTCTGCGTCACTTCACCATGGTTCACAATTACGCGGACCGTCCCCAAAAGGCGTCGTGTTGCTCGTGTCGACGTTAATATTCACTCAACTTCACAAATTCAGCACTTCCAATATTATTTTCCGAAATTACTTTGATTTCTTTGTTTCTTTCCTCTCTGCTTAGCCCGGCGTTGCACGGGCTTTTACCGAGTGAATAACTTCACCCTCATGGAAATTTCGTGTTTCCCTCAGTCCGATAGCACTTGTGTTTTTGTGTGTGTATGCGCGCGATGTGAGTGATTTCTTTAACTATGTCATAAAAACTCCCTTTTTCGAAATTTGTTCTTGCGTTGGTGTGATGTGGTAATTCTGAAAGATGGGTGAATGCTCAGGTGTCGTCCTCGTCACTTGAGCATGGTTGAAAATTTCGAGGTCCGTCACCAAAAACCCTTGAATAGGGAAACAGTTTGAATTTAAAAATCACCTAATCACTTTCCAATTCTATCCTTTTCCTAAGTGAATAATTTCATCCCCATGGAAATTGCGTGTTTCCCTCAGGCCGATAGCACTTGTGTGTGTGTGTATGCGCGCGATGTGAGTGATTTCTGTGTTCATTTTCTATGTCATAAAAACTCCCTTTTTCGAAATTTGTTCTTGCGTTGGTGTGGTGTGGTAATTATTAAAGATGGGTGAAAGCTCAGGTGTCGTTCTCGTCACTTGAGAATGGTTGCAAATTTCGAGGTCCGTCACCAAAAATTTTCGAATAGGCAAACAGGGTGAATTTTAAAATCACCCATTCACTTTCCAATTCTTTCGTTGCAATTTTTTATTTCCCGGAAACGAAAATGTAGTCTTTTTAAAAATAGTTGTATGCTGAAAAAAAGACGGAAAGTATAAATTTTTTAAATTACAAAATTTAACTACTATTTTAATTCTTGGAGTAAAATTGTGAGGATTTTTTGAAATATTCAACTCGGGGGAAAAAGTTTCATGCAATTTCCTTTATAAAAGAAGAAATCATTAAATGATTGATTTAAGTATTTTGAGAGTTTTATTAAAATTTGTTCAAAAAAGTTTTTGGCTTTTTTTTAAAAATAACTGATTCTAAAAGTTTTAAATTGAAAATTTCGAAGTCCGTCGCCAAAAAACTCTGGAGTAGGTGAACAGTGCGACTGTTTAAAAATCCCTCAATCACATTTCAACAACTGAAAAAATATTGCAACAGCAAGTTTGACCTTGGCCACTGAGCGTTAAACAGAAGGGAAAAAAATAATAATAATGATTCTCACGCATGCGCAAACCCTTTAGAATGTCTTTAAAATTTTCATTATTTTTGAGGGCTCAATTTTTAATTGAAAATTTCAAGTTTTCACATATTGATTGGAAACTACAATAATTTTTGAAGAAAAAAGGTTACAAAAATAATGCTTATATTATTTCTCGCAAAAACTTTATTTTATGAAAATCACAAAAAAAATCTTTAAATTCCGTAATTTTTAAGCGAAATCGACACACGGGAAAAAATTTCATGCAATTTTTTTTTTCAATGAAGAAATTATTAAATGATTGATTTAAGTATTTTGAGTGTTTTATTACAATTCGTTCAAAATTTTTCGGCTTTTTATTTTTTAAATCACTGATTCTGAGAGTTTTAAGAATCATTTTTATATAAACGCAACGATATTGATTCATATGAGAAAAAATCATAAAAAATATGCAAAACAGCATTGTTTTGTAAAAGAAAAAGAAGTTTTTTTTCTATAAAATTCTTTAAAGAAAGATAGTTTTTTCCCGGAAACGAAGCTGTAGAATTTTTAAAAATAGTTGTATGCTGAAAAAGAACAGAAAGTATAAATTTTTCAAATTACAAAATTTTACTACTATTTTAATTCTTGAAGTAAAATTGTGAGAATTTTTTGAAATATTCGACACGGGGGGGGGGCGAAGTTTTATGCAGTTACGCATTATTTTAAAATAAACTATAAGTTTTATGAAAGAGAACAAAAATTTCGATACTGATAAATATTTTAAATAAATATCAGAAATGCATTGAATGCATTTTAATTTTAAAAAAATTTCACTGAAAAAAACATTCAAAAAGAAAATAATAGTATTTGATAAAAACATTTAATATTTTTAATTTTAATTTATAGTTTTTCATTCCAATCTGTTTTAAAATTATTTACACACGTATCTGCGAAAAAATTATATTATACAAAATTAACTTATTAATTATTTTTAATAAAATTGATTAAAAATGCTCATTTAGCAATTAATTGTAACATACCATTTGCTTACATAATGGCAGCACTGAAAATGAAGTAAATTTCAGATCAGTGGGGATGCAGCAAGTGAATTCAATCATTGAAGAAGAGAGAATTAATTTACGGGTGGGAAAAATAAGCAGAAATGAAAAAAATTGAATAGTTGAAAAAGATAGAAATTACTTTGTATGATTAAAAATCAGAAAAAACCTTTTTGAATGCAAAAAAAAAAAAAAAATGAAAAGTACATTAAAATAACAGAGGATCATGTTAAAATAAGTATTTATCAGTAAAATTAATTTACGTGGGAAAAATAAGCAGAAACGAACAAAATCGAATTCGCTAGATTCGAACCCAGACACAAGAAAGAATTAGATACTTTGCAAAAGCGACGCGCTCTAGCCAACCACGCTATACCCAGCCCTGCAGCAAAGTGAAAATAGGCAATACTAATGAATGGGAGGTTCCAATTGAATTGAATTTTTAATTGAGGGGATCCACAGGATATTCACATAACGATTGAAAGATTTCGATTGAAGATTACATTTAAATGTATTGCAAAAAATTTATTGATTTTTGATATTTTAAAAATAAAGCAATTAATAATAAAGAATATATAATACGAACATAGCTTTTTTTTTCTAAAGAATTTATACCTATTTAACTGACTATTTCCAAAAAAAAAATTCGAAATGGGCAAATTCTTCGATTTTATTATGAAATTATATGTCAAAAAAAGAAATATACATTAGGCATTATTTTAAAGTAAACTATAAGTTTTATGAAAGAGAATAAAAATTTCGATACTGATAAATATATTAAATGAATCTCAGAAATGCATTGAATGCATTTTTTCATCTTAATCTGACATATATAGTTATTTAATTTTGAAAATTATATAAAGAAGAATTGACGATAAAATAAATCTTTCACTCGCATTTTTTTTTACTCGCCAAAGTTGCTGATTTCCCCCTGTTTCAGGCAAAATTTTTTTAGTGTAACCCTTGAGTTAGATGCGGTCGAAGGCGAAACATGTCAGAAGTCTTTGGCGCAAAGCTAATTTTCGACGCCAATGTTTGGCTAAATGTAAAATCGCGTATTTTAAATTATTTTAAAAATCATTGCCTTCATTTTAAGGGCATAATTTTTACGTTAATGCTCTCAAACATCACCAACTATTTGCAAAAATAACGTACTTTGAAATAAAAATGTACAAATTACTACTTTTTAATTTATTTCTCAGAAAAACATAAGTTTACGAAAATCACAATGTTTTTTTTTAAATCCGTAATTTTGAAGCAATTTTTTCAATCTTCGTATATGTTACGGATAATATTACTGTACACACGGAAAAAAGGTTTTGTGAGATTACCTTCATAAATGACGAAGTTATTCAATGTGAAGTAAAAATTGGGACTACTTTTTAAAAATTCCTTAAAAAAAAGTTTTGGGAATTTTATTTTTTAAATGAATGGATCTAAAAGAAAAAGGCTTGAAGTTAATTAGTGTAGAATATCGATTTAAGGTAACAGAACACCTTCGAAGAAAATTTTTTGAATTAACCTGAATTTTGCCTGTTAATGCATATTTTATGACCTTATGGGTCTTTAAAATCAGAAAAAACACCCAAGTAAAGTCTTATTAGTGCACATTTTTTCTGTGAAAGGGGTATTTTATGAAAAAATAAGCAAAAATAAGACTTTACGCAAAACATTATAACTGAAAATAAAATAAATATATTGACATTTTGTAAATTGAATAATATAGCATACAACCTTATCTAGGGAATAGACACTTATTTTGGTAATATAACCATTACGTGAGAAGCTATTGTGTTTCGAGCTTCTTAACGTTGAAATTTTCTTTAAAAGCTATTGTAATTTTCACTTTATTGCTGTATAAAAAAAATTTCTACTCAACATAAAATCTTAAGAGAGGTCTATTCCCTGTATTAGTATTTAAAAAACATATATATAAAATTTTTATTTCATCCAAGCATAACTTTTTGAGATATTGTGTTTTGCGGTAAGAAAAAATGTAAAAAAACTCATTTTGAGAAAACGACAAAAATAACATTAAACTAATCTGATTACAAGAAAAACACTTACTTCTTATTAAAATGCACCAGATTTATAATTCTCTCCATCTTTAACTTCTAAAACAATATTTCTTTTCTTTTTAAGGCTCTTAAAATTTTCCTATGTTTCTTTGTTTTGGGGTCTGCGTTATGAATCGATTCACGGATTCTGCATTTATCTAAATGTTTATATCCCCGTAAGGTAAACACCCCAGGATTTTCAATAGTCATCTTATTAAAAACTTTGAGGCACCCATTTAATCCCTCATTGAAATGTATAACAGCATCATACGACCCAAATTTAATTGTTTTGAGCGAAACAAATACTTCTTTCGGAACTTTTTGCCAGACTATTCCGTTAAAACACTCATTTGCATTTTGCGTGCGTCCATGTAAGCACTTACTTAATATCTGTTTGTCGCATAGTTCTAATATACTGGTTTAATTTTATTTAAACATCATTTGATAAACCAGCATATTTTGTGGTACATTTTGTTCCATTTGC
>BMAO01000125.1:0-33824 GCA_019973975.1 Trichonephila clavata
TTGCACAAAACAGTCGTATTTTGTTAAGTAATGAATTTCGCGGGCCACATGAGGCCCCGGGCTGTGGGTTGGCCACCCCTGCTCTAAAGCAACACGAGGACTAATGGCGACATACTTCGTAATTTTGAGCCTCAGTTCAGTGACGAGGACAATATTTGAATTGATCCCCCTCTCTAAACTACCACACCATGCCAAAAAGAGAGAGCTTTGACCTCGACTGATTTATCATGCATCAGCGACCTCTACGTAGTGGGCCTTCAGTGGCACAATGATTCGATGCCGCGGCACGCCGACCACGAGTTCGTGACCATAACCCCTAGGCTACCGCTGCCCCTAGAATCTCCTGGTATCCAAAAAAAAAAAAAAAAAAAAAAAAAAAAAAAAAAAAACTTCAAATTGCTTATCATTGCTTCAAAAACTTATCACTGCTTAGATAATAAAATATTGTAAAACCACTATTATCAGCCTTCTTTCATTTACTTAAAATAAACAATTCATAATTTTATTCAAATATTTCGAAATTTGAGACAATTTTATTTTTATTTGTTTGTTATTAATTACTTCACATTTTGGAGCCCCACGAAGAACCTTGTAATTTTGAACCATAGCTTAACAACAGGGACGATACCGGAGCTGGATTTGATTCTCCAAACTTCGACACCACGATGACGTGAGAGCTTTGAAGCTAGACATAGCTAACCCGCATTCGTGTCCAGTTTCAAGATACACCTCTTTACACGAGTATACGAATAATGTGACAAAAATAATCATGAGTAAAAAGTACTGAATTGAATATGATAGCAAAAATTACAAGAGTGAGTGAGTGAGTGATTTTGGGGTTTATTGGCGCAAGAGCCGATTTCGGCTATACTGCGCCAAACATTTGTTTTAATATCTGTGGTCTAGACGGGAAGAGAAAGAAAGAATGAATTGAATGACAAGAAAGAGGGTCGAAAATAGAGAAGGATCACTAAAAATTACAAGAGGGCATGTTTTCAGGAGTGAATAGGAAAATTCAAATTAAGCTTAAATTGAGAGAAGAAATACTATTAAAAGAATACTACTACTAATACTAATCAAAGAATAGTACACTGCTAAATATTAAGATAATTATTGCTAGTTGTTTGACAGATAATTAAGTATGCAATTAATAAAAAAATTTTAAAAAGAAGATAGTTGTTGTCTAATTCTGGAAATTTCAATCTGATTAGTAATTAAAATTTAAAATATATAAAAATATAGTTAATAATATAAGAATATTTTTCACTTAATAATTTTTGGAATTAAGATCACTAAATATGTCGTAAGATGTGTAATGAATAACTGAACAGTTTTAATGTTTAAATGGAATCAAGATATTTTTTATATTCTAACGATAAATTGTTCCGTAGTAAATGTTTCGTCGACGCAGGTGTTCTTTTGTTCATGTAATGCTCTAAAAGAATAAAAAGTGTATTTAAGACAAACGATAACTTTTTCTCAAAATTATTTTAAGAATTTAATATATTTCATTCTTGTTCAATGTAATTATTTACACACAGACTATAACTCGGCTCTATTTATTTTGTTTAAAAAAAACCTGGGCATTTGACTGAATTTTAAAACCAAGTTTAATTTATAGCAGAAAAAAAAATGCTTCTTAAATAATAATATCTTGTACTTTTTTTAGCATGACAAATTAAATTTTCCCTATTAAAACAAAGAAAAGTTTAGAATTATAAACACTTAATTATTTGGTTTTATTGATCAAATAATTATCTATAAGAAACTGAAAAATATTTTCAAGATCAAAACCACTTGAAAATATTTAAAGTTTTTAATACAAGGATCGAAGTATCAAAAATTTAATTAAAAATTTTTTTTTCTTTGAATATTAAAACATTTTTTAAAACATCTGTATTTGAACCCAATACACAATATATATATATATATACTAGCTGTTACCCGCCCGCTTCGCTGGGTATTTCATGATGTTTTATAAATTTTTTCTGCTTATATATATGTATAAATTATTGATATCTAAGTCCTAGCATTAAGAATTCGATTGAATTGAAAAATATACTTATACCTGTAGCTGTCACCTGTTGATAAAAAAAAAAGGCAGAACTCATCTAATTTGTATTTTCTAAAAATCTCTAAAATTGAAGCATAGAATGATGTTAGCTCTTTCGTAACTCAAAAACCAAGTGGATTCCGCAAAATCAATTTTCGGTGGATCTCTACTCCGTAAATTGAACATGCAAGCCATATTTCAAGTCTAAATCTAACAGAAAAAAGCAAAAGTTTTACTATAAATATCCCCGTAATCCCGTTGAGAGCCGTTTTCCAAAATTACCGCTCTTAGCGGATTTCAATTCAACAAAAGAAAAATGCAAACCAAATTTCATTATTATAGTCCTTGTAGCTCGAAAAAAGTAATTTTTTTTGTCAATACGTCCAGTAACCCCCTGCAACCCCCCAGAACTTGATTTGCTTAAAATTTATTCTTAGTGGAAACCTATTCAACAAAAGAAACATGCTTAACAAATTTCAAGTATATGGGTCTAACAATTAAAAACAGGAATTTTTTTCTGTAACTCCTCTTGACCCCTCGCAAACATCTTTGGGGTCAATTTTCATTTTACTCTTTGTTAGAGGAACTCTATTTCATGAAAGGAACATGCCTACCAATTTTCAAGCAGGATGATCAAGTAGTTTAAAAATGGAAATATTTATCGATTACGCCTCTTAATCTCCCGAAATTAAACTTGGTAGTTGATATTCGCGAAACCCATTTTGTAGCGGTTCTCTACTTTACGAAAGGAATCTGCTTATCAAATTTCAAGACTGTACGTCTAACAGTTTAAAAATGGGGATAATTGTCTATAACGCCACTTGAGCCCCCGCAACGCCACTTCTGGGTCTGTTTTCACAAAACCCATTTTGTAGGGGAATTGCACTCTATGAAAGGAATCTGCTTAGCAAAATTTGAAGACTGTGCGTCCAATTAATTAAAAATGCAAAAAAATTATCAATAACGCCCCTTGAACCCCGCAACACCACCTAGGGGTCGATTTTCACAAAACACATTTTGCAGTGTATTTCTATCCTATGAGAGGAATCTGCTAACCAAATTTCAAGACTGTGAGTCTAATAGTTTAAAAAAAGAAATAATTATTTATATCTGCCCTTAACCCCCCGCAACACCCCTTGGGGTCAATTTTCTCCAAACCCGTTTTGTAGCGGATATTTACTCCATGAAAGAAACATTCCTACCAATTTTCAAGCAGGTAGGTCAAATAGTTTAAAAACGAAAATATTTATCTCTTACGCCACTTATTCCCTGCAACGCCACTTAGAGGCTGTTTTCACAAAACCTTCTTATAGCTGATCTCTACTCTATGAAAGAAATCTCTTTATCAAATATAAAGACTGTGCGTCTAATAGTTTAAAAATGGAAATAATTATCTATAACGCCCCTTAAGTCCCCTCAACGCCACTTGGGGGCAATTTTCACGAAACCCATTTTTAGCGTATCTCTACCCTATGAGAGGAATCTGCTTACTAAGTTTCAAGACTGTACGTCTAATAACTTAAAAATAGGAATTTATAACGCCCCTTAAACCCCCCGCCCCCGCAACACCCCTTGGGGTCAATTTTCCCAAAACCCATTTTGTAGCGGATATTTACTCCAGGAAAGAAACTTACCTACCAATTTTCAAGCAGGTAGGTGAAGTAGTTTAAAAACGGATATATTTATCTATTACGCCCCTTAATCCCCGCAACGCCACTTAGAAGTCTGTTTTCACAAAACCCGTTTTGTAACTGATCATTATTCTACGAAAGGAATCTATATATCAAATTTAAAGACAGTGCGTCAAATAGTTTAAAAATGGAAATAATTATCTATAACGCCCCCTAAGCCCCTGCAACGCCACTTGGGGGTCGATTTTCAGCAAACTCATTTTGTAGCGGATCTCTACTCTCTGAAAGGAATCCGCTTACCCAATTTCAAGATTGTACATCAAGTAGTTTAAACATGGAAACAATTATTATTAAAGCCCTTAACCCCCCGTAACGCCCCTTGCGTTTCGAATTTCGGAAAATCCTTTCTTAGCTGATGTCTACTCTATCAAAGGAACATGTCTACCAAATTTCAAGTCTGTAGGTTGAATAGTTCCAGAGATTTCGTGATTAGTCAGTCAGTCAGTCAGTCAGTCAGTCAGTCGTCAGTCAGTGAGTGAGTCGCTTTTCTCCTTTATATATAGATATATATATATATACAAAAAAAACGCCCTAATATGAATTAGTGGTTAGTATTACAAAAGCAAATAACACAGATAAATTTACTGCCACATGTTCTTCAAAATACTTAACTTGCAGTAAGTAGTCAGCTAATCATTTCCTTTATTGTCTTAAACCCCTTTCATACAAGTTCCATTATAATAACAAAAAGTTTTTCAAAACACATGTTCTCGCTGAAAGAATAATCATTAGCTTTCTCCTCACGCAAGTAACAATTTAAAAAAGGAGTGGGGAAAGACGTAAATATAAACCACGTTTACTATTTCACATTTACTATATAAGTTCTTTTCTTTTTCCTCTTGAAACTAGGGGAAAGAACTTTAAGGAGACAGAACGCGTCGAAGTGATTTCCGCTGCAGGTGTGATATGTTCAGTGCTCATAACTGCTCTGAAAGCAATACCAGGAAAAACGTGACAGCTCATAGGAGCAAGAAAGGGTTTTTAACGAAATGGATTCCAGTTTCACCTTGAAAACCCGACGCATCTGCTGAGCGGCAGGTGAAACCATACTCTCAGAATTGTAGGAGTGCTGTTTAACAGTAGATGAACTACCGCTGAGATTATGACAAAGATTAAACTGAGATAAAATTCGGTCGTGTTCGGAACACAGATGAGGACAGACTTAACAGGCGTTTTGTCTGGTCTAATTTTCAATTTCACACTTTAAGAGAACTGTCAGAACTGAAATAGTTGTGCTTTATATAGTAAATAAAGTTCATTCCATCATTGATACAATAAAAGTAACGGGTGGATATTTTTCCAGGTGGATTTTATACAGTGAAATACGTTTAAAACGAAGACGCTTACAACGAAATATCAGTTAACACGAAATAATTCAGCATTTCCGACAAACTACTATGAATTTCATTTATTTTTTTTCTCTCTAAACATAAAATGAAATTCATTTAAGGTAACCAACTACTCTAAAATTGTGAATTTTGTCACAAATTGACAATTTTTTTTTATGATTTTATTTTAGGGATCATCTTATTAGCTTTATAAAAATACCAAGTTTATCATTTTCCGTTCCCTAGGACAAAAACTACAAGCGTTTTAATAAAAGCAGATGCCTTTACTTTAACCAAGATGTCATATTTTAAAACGTGTTTTACTCGAAATGTGATTTTTTGAAAATAATTCAAACGGGGTCACCGATGGCTAAAAAAGTTTCGAACATAATTAACTGAAATTATTTCTGTAAGTTCTGTATAACAGTAGAATTGTTTTACCCTTCAGATTTATCAATCACTGTTTTATTACAAAATTTACAGTCCCTTATGGGAATATAATCACTGCTTTTTTAAGCAATTTCATATAGTAACTGAGATAAAGTGCTCTAGTTTTTGTAAAAAAGAAAATATCTCTTATCCTGAAGGTCATTTAAAAAATGAATAATATAGCAACACATTAGATTGAAAAAAATTGAAAATTTGTTCATAAGCCTTTGGTACAGAATAGACCACGTTTTTGTCAATTTTTACCTATTTTTTCCCATTTTAGTAATAACAATTTCTTTTTCGCTTCTTAATTTTAGCACATTTTTCTTAAAATGCACTTAACAAATCTAAAAATAACAAATTTATTAAATAACAAAATAACAATTAAAATAACAAATATATTTCGAGATTCCCAGTTTATCAGAGAATATCTAGGAGAATAACATTTGTCAATTAAAATTATTCGAATCATGATGTTTGTGAGGTCGAGCCGAGAGTGAGACGAGTTCTTTCCCTGAGACGCTAGGCCCATGTTCATGCCTTAAAACCAGAGCTTCGAACCGGAACTGAACCGAAAAACATTTCGGTTTATTTCGGTTCGATATATCTTCAGTCATTTTGTTATTGTAGCTAACTTATCGATGTTTTCCAATTTAACGTCAGCGATATAATTATCATCATTCCATGTACATTACTTCCACTGGTGTAGCTAGCTCTGAGGGGGCCTTGTATCAAAATTCCTTCGGGCCCTTTTGTGGGTATGGGTGCCCTGTTAGTGGAACTGTAGTTTCACAAATGTTGGGGCCCCTGTAGCTTGGGGGCCCGTATCATTGATACGGTGGTAGCTACGCCCCTGATTTGATGTTCACTAGTACTTTTCTGTTTCAGTTTCGTTCGAAACTACTTGTAGAAGGCAGATTTAATTTAATTGAGTGAACTAGAAGTATAAAGGATTTAAGATAAGAATATACATTACAAACAAAATTATTCATTCAGAACTGATCTGAAAACCGGAATGAAAAAAATTACGGTTCAAAACCATGCTTAAGACCAGGGCCGTTTTTAGTCTCACCGGTACCCTAGGCACTTTTAATTGTTACGCCCCCGCCCCTACAATTTTCAGAGCACATCCCCCCCTTCAGTTCTTACCTTGCCAGTTTTAGTTCGGGAGGGATTTTCCATTTACTCAAATTCTTATCTTTTTTTTTTTGGTTTTTGGAGAGTAACCACCACCTTTGGAACCTCCAAGTCCTGGACTGGCAACTGCAAGGAAAGGGTAATGGCGTGTGTTTGCCATTCTTGTACGTTTCTTACCTTATGGCATCACTCCCCCTTTTGTAAATTAGAACAGTAAATTAATGAAATCGTTTGCAATTACAATATAAAGTACACGTTATTGTATAAAATGTTTTCAACTTTTTTATTCTCATCTTTTTTTTTTTGCTTATCGTTTTACTATAATTTTCTTTTAGACATCCTTATTCTTTGTTAATTCACTGCCATTGTATTTACACAACAAAGATTTTCTCCGAGTTTTGATCCTTGCGAAATCGTCAATGACATCATTGTTATCAAATTCCATTGTAATATCATTTTGAGTGCATGACAACATTAAACTATTAAGGGTTTCTTTTTTCATAGATCTCTCTCGTGTCAGTCTTTACTCTCTTAAAGGCAGAAATGCTTCTCTCATGATACATTTGGTGGAGGAACGTTTGCTGTAATTTCATTTGTGTGTGTGTTTTCTCTTTTTTCGCCTTCCAATTTTTTGTACCCCCAAATCTGTTGCATCCTAGGCATGTTCCTAACGTGCCTAAGCGGAAAAGCGGGCTTACTTAAGACGTCCCTGTCAGCCGCTTTACGTGGCGGGTCTTTAGTGCCGCCAATTCTAGAACTCACATCTCGTCAGAAGTAACGTCGGTCACTATTTCACAAACATGTCTACTTGGTCATACCGGTCTCGGTATCAGTCCTGGATTATCTGATACATTGAACTTCCCAGACATTATATTATCTTGCATTATAGTCGATTTAAATTGCTAACAATGAATAAAAAGGGTTAAAATGTTCCTTGTTTCTGTGAAACTACTCGGAGCCATACAGTTTATCCTGAAGGATAATGACTGATCCTCAGAAGAAAGTGTCCGAGCGTGATCATTTTTAAATCACACACTTTACTCACTTGATACAAGGCTATAACAAATTATTTAAATTTTCTGAGTTTTTAACTTAGAAGTTTGTGATATTTTTACGACAATTTCATCTCAGTATTCTTCTTAAAGTTTGATAAAAAACAAGTTTGTAAAAATACATTTACTTAATTTAACATCTAAAAAGTCACCTTTGAAAATGTAGACCATATTCTGTAATTTACTTTTTATATAATTCATATACCTAATTTAAATTTCTTATAAATTGAAAAAAATGCATTTTTTTTATAAATTTAAATTATTGCCATTTAAGCCGTGTTAATTGTATTATTCATAATACGATTCACAATAAAAAGAACAGAACAACAACGTTTTATTTCCATGCACTTTCCACCTTACCACTGTCTTTAATTTGACACCATCACAACATACATAAAGAAGCGGATTAGTGTTCTAGCTTTGCCATTCATCTACTACATCAATATGGTATGTTTGGTGAGATATTACAAATCTGAGGTAACTTTCAATCAGAGGTCTTGTGTAATTGTATTATTCTTAAGAAATAAGGAAATAAATCAGTAAAAACGTCTACTTCTTCTCATAACTGATAAATATACAATATTTTATGAATCAAGAAGTTATATATATTTTGAAGTAAAACTATTTACTGTGCCCAATCAAGCAAATCATAGATAATTAATTAAAATTTATATCTCTGAAAGTAAATTCCACATATTTCATAATTTTGAAACTCTGAAAATTGTTCACTGCTTCATAATTGTAATACATAAAATTGAAAAATTGCGGGAAGATTAACTTAAAGTAAAAAAGGTAAATTTCTATTCGTTACATTAATTTTTTTTAAAGATTTTGTATCCGTATTTATATCGATTTGGAAAATATCCTGCTATAAAAGTTTGATGAAAATAATAATAAAAAAAAGTAAAGATAATTTTCATCCTGTGAGCAAGTTTTTGAAAAACTATATAAATTTGTGGGAAAAAAGTTTCGAAGTTATAAACTGCAATATGTAAATTGGAATAAAATAAAAATTTGTCTAATTAAAAACTATTTTTTCATATTTAAATAATACACAAGTTTTTAGTTTACCTTTTTATGCAATAGATGGCAGCACAAGTATGATTATTCAAAAGAGTCGTGTTTGGTGGATAGACAAAATTGGCATCCCAGGAATGAGTGCAATGTGAATGCAATTGAACAAATTTAGGGTGTTAAATTTATATAAATGAGTGCAATTTCTTTTAAATATTTTAAGAAAAGTATCTTAAAGGAGTTATTTTACCTTATTTTTTTATGATTCAATGTGTATTGTTAGAAACATTAAATGGAGTATAAATTTTGAATGAATTTTGAAAAGGGAAAAGACAACCCTTAATTTATTCCCCTCAGATAAAATTCATTTTTGATGGATTAGAAAATTTTAATTATTTACCTTTCTGTTTATATGTATATTAAATGAATCACATTTCCTGGAAATTTTTATTTTGATAATCTAATTTATATTGATTACTTTTTTTTTTTTTTTTGAATTTTATAGCAGAAATAGAAATTTTAGTATATCATGGCGAAATAGATATTTTATAAAAAAATTAAAAATTATACGAATCGATGGAAAAATATTAAAAGAAAATTTTACTCGTTACTAGAGTTTTTACTGCATTTTTAATAATTTAATAATTAATTTTTATGTGATGCAATTGAAGGAACTCTTCAACTTTGTTAGTGAAAAAAATTAGTTTAGATTTAGTAAGAAGCTTAATTGATAAAAATGAAATATACAAAAACTCTTCTCTCTATAAAATCTTTTGTACTATGAGATGGTTAAGATTCATAATTCATTTAATTGTTAAGGTTGGATAATTGAATTATAAATGACGAAGGATCTCATATTTGACAATTATCTATCGAAGTTTCTTAATAAAAAGAGATAGAGTATTTCTTTCTCAAAAATATAGATTTCTAAATATGATTCATATCTTGTAAGTTTCTATATCGATTTTTCAGCTTGGCAGAGGAAAGAAACTTATGGCAAATATTTATAGATTTTATTATATAAATTATTGAAATATTTTAAAATAATAAGTAGTATTGAAATTTTTAGTAATAAACGAGGAAAACAGTATGAAAAACAAACTGAATGAAATGAAATCAGTGATTACATATCACAGAAAAGAAAAGTAAAAAATGCTGCTTTTGCTTGCGCTTACCAGCTATAAACATAGTTTTTAAAATTTATTGTATGTCAAGTTTTTAAAAAATTGTTTAAGCAAAGAGGAAGCTATGTTGAATATATATTTGTAGCTATAAAATTGATTCTAACCTCATATAGCAGTCCTCGGTCTGCTATGTTAAAAATTTATTAGATTCTGCTTAGAACATTATTGCCACAGCAAATTTCTCAAATCTTATACTTGTAATAAGTTTAATGTTAGTTTGAATTACTCATAGTAGAGTCATTGCCTGTTACTTGTTCATATATTATCCAAATGTGTTACAATTTATTAATTTTTATTTTTATTCTTTCTTTTTGTTTAAAGAAATATTTAAATTTTCTTTATTTTTCTATCGATCGCTACGAATTAAATGCTGTTAATTTCACTATAAAATGTACTTATATACAAATATATTTTCGTTTCAACACATCAGTTTCCTTTGTATATGTCTTTATAGTGAAGTAAGCAGATAATTTTTGATACTCTTGGCTAATGATGATTTAGATTTTCACAAATTAATTTTAGTGGTAAAAATTTTATGAAACATTATTTTTAACAGTATTTTTTAAAATTTCATTTCAAATCAACAATATAAGGAAATAAAGGGGAAGATCAGACCCATAAAAATTTCATTTAAACTGGCATATTATCTTTTAGCACTAAGCCTAAAATCTAGCTGATGTATTATTCTGATTATTTTAATTGGTTCTATACTGTTTTGCCTTTTTCAAATATGTATTAAGTGTATTTGTACTGTATGATTACATTAAAATTTTTAAAAGTGGTTTGTTGATGTTTTTATAACTGTTACTAAAATAATTACCCCTTGGTGGTTAAAAAACACATAAGCATTATTTTTAATTCATGACAATAAATATATATATATAAGTGCTTCCAATTCTTCTTCGTAAAAAAGATTTTCATAAACCTTTACCAATTTAATAGTTAGTATTCGAATAATATAATTAGAGCATTTTCTGTTTTATTTTATTTATTTATTTATTTATTTTTTGCTGTTGAAAGTACTGTGTTTCTTGATCAATTTAATAGTGTTGAAGTAGAATGCTTACAGGAAATTAAATAACATATTGTGTGTGAAATTTGTAATTAATTTCATTAACTTATATCACTGAAAATATAATTTTTTTTCAATCTGTTATTTCCTATACTTTTGAAAAATAAAATTTATTTTTTATTCATCTAAATATATTTTATCATCAATTTCTATAGACAAATCAAACATTATTTCTTTAATTTTCACCTCTCAATTGATTTTTGCTTCTCGTAAATTCTCTTTTTTTTTTCCTCACCTTTTTTTCTTCTAAAAACGAGAAAATTAAATCCGGATTGATCTCGGAAACATTTTTTAAAAAATTATATTGTGGCATCATTGAATTATTTAAAATACGAGTAAAAGATTTCCCATTAGCTTAGTTTATTAACGTTACATAAGAAAACAAGTTAAAAAACTAATGATTGAGATTATTGGTTTTGTATATAATAGAAATCTTAAAATAAAAAATATGTAGCTCAACCATTGGCTATTTAAATTTATTCTTACATTTCCTGTTTATATATTTTATGAAAATTTCTTAGGAATTATTTAACATATATTTTTTAAATATATGATATATAGGGTGTTCCGAAAAAATGATTACACTTTAAAAAATTTATTAAAAATAAACAAAGATTTTCACTTCCGGCGGTGCTTCTCAAACTTTCAATATATTTGCGATTAAATTTTCAATCATAATTTTCATCGCCCCCCCCCTTCCTACAATAAAAATACACTAAATACAATAATAATGTACTTTGACACTAAAGTAACGTACGATTTTCTTTATAAATCGTACAAATTATCAAGATGAGTATATAATTTCGTATATGAAAAGCCCATGGGAGTCACCAGCAATTATTAAACTTGTTCTTAACTTAGTATTGATACTAATAGTACAGCGAAAATAATCACTTATTTTTCGCTGTACTATTGTACACCTTCGTTTTTTCACTGCAAGGTCTCTGATTCTCTTCAGCAGCAGTAGTTGACAGCACTCTTATTGTTGTTCGTACCACTCCATAGCTGTCTCTAACGCAGAAAAACGCATCAGCATTTGATGGACCCTTGCAACTTTCGTTGTTGCTGTTGTTGTCCTTATCTTCATCTGTTTCATCGTCGACAGGGTTGGATTCTTCTTGCACGGAAGTCACTATCCCATCATTATTTAGCTTTTGAAATCCACAGTCTTATGCATCGCATGCTATCCAGGTTTCTACATCAACAAAACTCAACAAAAGAGCGAGTATACACCCCTCACTTGGAAACAAACTGACCTAATATTCCGCGTAGATGTTTACCAAATTACACAACTGAAATTCCCCTAATATCTCTCACCTTGGGTTTTCCCGTCACTTTTGGCCTCACAGGAAACAAATGTTGAGCATTGCACTGTTCGAAAACGTATCCGGACTTTGGTTCGGATATTTGAAGCTCCTGATAATAAACGTTCGGATAAACGACGTTCTACTGTATATGTATATTATATCAGTGCAAATGGGCATTGCATTTTTTATTATGAAGAATGTATTTATTTGACACCTTCAAAAATTAATAAATTTTTAAAAATAATCCTTTAATTTTGATTTTTTGATATGATTGCGCCCCCCAAGTAGGGTTATTATGCCCCCTACGGGTGCGCCCCACAGTTTGAGGAACGCGGACTTACGGTTTTTTATGTTCGATAAAGAAAATAAAGTTTCTGTTTGATGAAATGCAAATTAGATAGCACAACGTCCCCGTTTTTAACATTCTCGTTTCAAAATGGTTTTACCACAAGAGAAAGCGCAAGTTGTCGCATGGTTTATCGAATTTTAATCTCGAATACATGCACAGCATTGATGGAGCACCAACACACCAGAATTTTGAAGTTATAAAAAGTTCCGTGGTAGAAAGAGGAAGTCCAGTGCCGTGGCCACCTAGATCTCTGGACACAACACTTTTGGACTTCTGGTTGGGATACCACCATTTCCTTGTATTCACGCGTATGTGATGTAGGGGGGGGGTAGGAATAAATAAGCAAATCCTCTGAAATAAGTAAATCCTTCGCAAACACTGTCAAGATCATTTTATTGCATACCAAAGCCTTCGGAATAATTTTATGGATGCAGTGAACAGAAAAGATCGTACTTCGGAAATACCATATATACGTCTGGTTCAATTAACGCTTCGGGTGAGCGAAACGTTTATATACGCTGGGGCAGTTAAGTGTTAAAGTCGTATTGTAGCTTTGGCGTCAAAGTATAGTATTATTAAATTCAATATATTGTTATTGTAAGGAAAGGGGTGAGAATTATGATTTAATATTGGGTCACAAAAATGGAAAGTTTGAGAAGCTCTGCTTTAATTATAAAAACAAAGTTTTATTCTCTATGTGAATCTAACTCACATTACTCAGGATTGTAACCCATCACACTAACTTATATTTAACTTTATTTTCCACGTCTGTTATACTAATAAGGAAGATTATAATAAGAGATGCTTATCCCCTTCTAGGAACAGCTTGTTACCTTATTTTACGTGTTTTGAATAATTTAGCTCTTTAGCTCTGAAATACACGCAGAAGTGAAGATCATTTTTCATAACGAAATTGTTTCAATGTGTCATATGAGAAATTCTTTTCTTCAGAAATCTTTGCGTGCCACATAAAATTATTTTACGGAAGTCACAAATAAATAATTCAAAATTCTTGTGACGTAAATTCAAACTATTGCTGAAATTAAACTTGATGCTAATAATAAATCTTCAATCCTTGAAATTCTTTTTCAAAACCGATGCCACTCAAAAGAACTCCAGTATAATATATCTTGGCTATCATTTAATTGTTCTAAGTTTAAAAGGATTTTTAACATAAAGATAATTTATTTAAAAATGTCAACTATGTTAGATTTGGTTCTCTACTTAGATTTTTACTAAAATAGAACTATGTATATCATAATGGTGACTATTATCAGAAGATTAAAGGTTTGCCACAAGGTGGCCCAGCTAGCAACTGCTTGCCAATCTATATTTACATTATTTTGAAAATAGTTTCATTGACAACTCAGAATATTACATTTTTCGCTATATAGATATAACTCTTTTGGGCAAGCAAGACAACTTTAAATCTAACACTAATTTTTATCCACAATATCTTTATTTTAATACACAGAAATAGTAATAACTGTGAGCAAATTTTCTTGATATAGAAATTAAATTAAAAGATAATGATATAGATACTAATATTTATGACAAATGAGAAGAATTTAAATTCAATATTATAAAACATTGGGAGAGTAATGTACATGCTTCTATATTCAGAAATACTGTTATTAATTACATACAATGCAATCAATTTCTGGTTTCGAAAAATCAGAAAAAATATAAGAATTTTACAAAAGACCACTTAGTTAAAAAATACCCAGTTAATTTTTTAATAGTTATTTGAATACAGAAATTCTAAATAGTAAGGATTACAATTCCATAGTTCATTAATAGTTTATTATTATAAATTTATCATTTTTCCTAGATAGATATAGTTACCTCCATATTCTCTAATATTCTTTAAAATTTCTTATTCTCTTAGTATGTTTTTTTATTCATATGAAATTTTAGTGTCCCATAAGTAATGGTAAACTAATTTTTTATTTCTATTCTTTTCATACTTTTGCTATTCAGCCATTCCCATGCTTTGAATTTGCATTTGGGTTCAGAATCTGGCCATAACTTGTTTATCGTACTCAGATTTAGCTTGGGCTCTGCATTTTTGAATGTAATTTTTAAGTAAGTTATCTTTTTTCTTGTAAAGGATTTAGATATTCTATCTATTATTTTCAATAGGTTTTGCTCATTATTATTAACAGAAAGTCGAAGGTTGGCTGGCCAAAAAGAATGTTCAACGCCACTTTTATGTAAATTATTTTATATGTAAGAGCTGTCCTTGTCAGGAATGTTTATAATATTGTAGCATCCATTTTTTTATATTTAACTCTATCATTTTTATTTTTTCATATATCCTTTCTAAAATCTATTGTCTGGTTATCTTGCAATTTTTATTTCTTTCAGATTTGATTAATGTTTATTCATTTCTTTCTTGTAGAGAAATTTTGACTACATTATGACCACCTGTCAATAACGAGTTGACCCATCTTTGGCGCGTTACACAGCTTCAACCCGCCTTGGCATGGATGCCACAAGTCCTTGGTAGATGGCCGGAGACAGATTGTACCAAATGTTTAAGCAACGGTCAAGCAAATCCGAGATATTGCGAATTGGTGATCTTTGAACTCTAAACTGCCGTCCTATGACATCTCAAATGTGTTCTATCGGATTGAGATCCGGTGAGTTAGATGGCCAGGACATTAACTGGAATTCAGCATCATGTTCCTGGAAACACTCCAACACAATTTTAGCCTTGTGACAAGGGGCGTTGTCCTGTTGGAATATTCCATTTCCAGCTGGAAAAACAGAGGCCATGTAAGGGTGCAACTGGTCCACAATGATGTTCAGATACCCTGTAGCATTCATGGTCTGCTCTACCACAACCACGGGTGCCAGAGACGCCCAAGAGAATGCCCCCCCAAGCATAATACCGCCACCACCGGCCTGTGTATGACCTACTGTACATTGAGGGAGCAACTGTTCGCCTGGAAGACGGCGTATCCTAACACAGCCATCGGCGTGATGAATGACAAACCGTGATTCATCTGACCATTCAACTCTCTCCCACTGATCCATGGACCAGTCGCGATGTTCCCGGGCCCAGCGCAGGCGCAGTTGGCGATGACGCTTGGTCAGCAAAGGCTCACGAATGGGACGTTTGCTGCGTAGCCCCATATCCAACAGTGTCCGCTGAACAGTGTGCTCCGATACTATTCTACTTGGTCCTGCATTGTATTGGGCTGTCAGCTGAGCCACTGTCTGGCTTCGGTTTTGCTTCACCATGCGAGACAGTCTCCGAAAACCTTTTTCTTTGATAGCGTGTGGACGTCCAACACCATGTCGTCTACCGCTGGTTTCTCCGTCATTCATCCCCTTTGCATATGTACTAACAACTGTAGATCGCGAAAAACCCACGAGTCGTGCAATTTCGGAAATACTTGTTCCGAGCCTTCGAGCCATTACCTATCAAAGTCGCTTAGATCCGCAGCCTTTCCCATCACACACAGAAATAAGTGAAAAATGATTCTTCAGACTCTCCAGCAGCAGTTAAATACCACTTCCACCTGATCGCGTGCCTTCCACGTTATCCAGGCGAGTTCATTGCAAAATGTAGGGGTGGTCACAATGTTTTGGCTCTTGAGTGTATATGTCATTTAGCACGCGTCTTCTGACAAAGTTGCTTTGATTTCCTTTTATCCTTTTGGTTAGTATTTTTTCACGCAAGTTTTTATCCTAGTTTTCCCTATAGAATTTTTTTCCCTTAATATTCTTCTCTATGAGAGAAACCTTATTCTTTTCTATTGATACTTTCATGTTATTTTATTGTCTGGTGCTACATCCACGTGAAATAGAAATAGGCCTAATTTTTTCAACACGACTCTGTTTCTTCTATTATGTCGAAAATTTCTACTGTATGGGGGAAGGTGGTACCATAAAGCAGCTTAACCCTAAATCGTTTGCATAATTCAGCGACTGCTTTAGAAATCATAAGTCTCTATTTTAGTCCAAAGACTCTTTCTTTATCTTCAATTGTTATGTTTCTTGGAATCCAATTTCTTTCTTTTTCAGCCTTGTAGGTAATACAACTTCTTCACTTTTATTACTATATTTTACTATATATATATATATGTTTAGAGAGGGAGTGCCAGCTCAGGTGTCATTCTCGTCACTTGCCATTGTTTCAAAATTACGAGGCCCGTCGACAATATTCTTCGTGTTGCTTCAGAGGGGGAAGTAAATTAAAATAAGATCATGGCAACAAATTTAGAAGATGTGTGAACATTTGCCCATTTATAGAAAATAAATAGAAAATAGTTAGGTATATTAAAAAAACTAAGTATAAAAATTATTTTTGGGTGATTTTTTTAAACGAAATGAAATAGTCTTGTTTCGAAAAAAATGTGACGTTTCTAAGTTTTGTAAAAGGAATTTCCTGCAAACACAAACAAGCATAATGGTAAAATCTATTATGATTTTCATTGTGTTATTGCGTTTGATACTTTTACTATACAACGATGCAAGTTTAAAATAGAGTCACGTGACTACAACTATTGTTTGTTATATGTGACAGTTATATGTCCACTCGGCGAGGAAAATTTCCTGCGCATAATTGTCTTGTTTTACCTGGACAATCGTTTTCGCAATTTAAAATTTCCACACAGCTGTGAGTGGGTGGAGATTTGCATTATCTTCCACATGCGCCTCTGCATCTGGTAATTGTTGTTTAAATACAAAAGAGAAAAAAATAGTACAGGAGTCAAATATGCAGAAATAATTCTCCGAATTAGTCTTTTTTGTTTGTTTTTTTGGACCGAATATAATTCCTCACGTTTATTCGTTAGATTTTATTGAAAGTTTCTAACTTTTGGTGATTTCTAGCAACTTCAAGTGACACGTGTGCACATTTAACATTTTTTCTTTCGCATTATGGTTTAATGTAAATTTTTCGTGCAATATTTTTTTTTCAATCACTGCATTGAAAATTAAGGGATATATATAAATAAAATACTCTACTTTTCGAAATTTATTTCGTTAGAGCTATTTAATTAAATTGGTACTTTAAAATACCGTCAATCCACAAAGGTCTCAAATATTCTCGTAATACGAAAAGACTGAATGACTTTTTTAACGCAGTTTCAACTCTTAAAAATGCTAAATAACCAGAAAACACTAATATTTTACAGCACCAAATATTTATTTTTAAAGATTATTAAATTTTTAACATTTATTTATTTTTTTACATATAAATTTAATTTGATGATATTCAAAGAAACAGTTTTTTTTCATTAATACACAGAAATTCATTACATGTTGTGCATTTTGAGTAAGGTTTCGATTGAATGTTTTTTAAAGCACTACATTCTGGTGTAAGAAGTGCTGTATTCGAAAATTCCAGCAGATAATTTACTGGGACTTTTTCATCTGAAAAATCATCTGTTAGTACATCATTGATTTCAGATAGTAGGTTCTGTAATAAATCCGAAGACTCTTGAAGACACAGTTTCTTTTTTCCAGACATTCTAAGAAAAGGAAATAATAATAATAATAGCACCTTGAAAATCTCCTATTATTGTTAAATCTCAGTTACACTTAAAGAAATTAAAATGTAGTTAATTTTTGAAATAATAATAGATATTTCCTTTAACTGTGGCAAAAAAAAAAAAAAAAAAAAAAAAAAAAAAAACAAGCTAAGATTCAAAGTTTAAAATTTTTTGAAAACGTTAAAATAAAACTAATAAAAAGCAAAATAAATAAGTTAAACTAAAAGAAATACTAAAAAAAAAAGCATAAGTCTATTGCACGGTATAGACACAACAAAAAACAACACTAAGCCACACAGACGGAAAAAAAAACAAAGTTCTTGCTACAACACCCAGTGTACTGTCGGTACTTATAAGCACCACAAAGTTATTCAACTGTAAAATTAATTATATAAACTGTTCTCTTAAGGTATGCGACTACCCTAAAACTGCAAATTTTGCCAAAAATTGACAAATTTTTTTTAAGATTTATTTTATGGGCCATTTTATGGGCTTAGTAGCTTTATAAAAATACCAAGTTTATCATTTTCCGTTTACTAGAACAAAAACTACAAAAACCATTACTTTAAGCAAGATGTCATACTTTAAAACGCGTTTTACTCGAAATGAGATTTTTTGAAAATAATCAAACGGGGTCAACGATTGCTAAAAAAGTTTTGAACATAATTTATATACTGAAATTTTTTTCTGTAAGTACTGAATAATAGTAGAATTGTTTTAACCTTCAGATTTATCAATCACTGTTTTATTACAGAATGTACAGTCCCTTATGTGAATATAATCACTGTCTTTTTTAAAGCAATTTCATATAATAAGTAAGATAAAGTGTGCTCTAGTTTTTGTAAAAATTAAAATATCTCTTATCCTGAAGGTCATTTCGAAATTGAATAATATAGCAACACATTAGATTGAAAAAATTGAAAATTTGTTTATAAACCTTTGGTGCAGAATGGGTCGCGTTTATGCTATTTTTTGTCAATTTTTACCTATTTTTTCCCATTTTAGTAATAATAATTTCTTTTCCCTTCTTAATTTTAGCACATTTTTCTTAAAATGCACTGAGCAAATATAAAAATAATAAAAATATCCCCATATGTCCTTTTTTTAAAAAAAAAATTGTCGTAACCAGTCGGATACCTTAAAATAAATAGTCAAATCTCTTTCTAAGGTCTTCTTTAACATATAAAAAAATAAGACATTCACCTTTAGACATGAACTACTTTTTCGGAACAAAAATGACACTCTTCGCAATCTGATCAAAATGTCACCTGAAAACGCAAGTTCTGCTATAAAATTCTATTCGCCTTCCTCCCTAAAATACTCATCATAGAACCAGTCCTGCCATATATCTTGAAAGAGTGGATTTAAGAGAATATTTCTGCTAAATATCGTCAGAGTATTCGTAAAAAAGGTTATTCTATGTAACTTTAAATTGAGTGGTACTTATAAGTATACCGTCGGTAGATAAAGGGTTAATGGAATTTTTTTGTTCTAAAAATATAATGAGTAATTTACAACACAGACATTAAAATTATTGAAAACGAATTGTCTTTTTATCATTTTCTCTCAACGATTCTTTTTTTTTTTTGATGACGCACTTTTTTTGTGTGCGTGTGATGAATTTTCTTGTATATTCAAACTATTTTTCTTTGAAAATCGCCGTGTTGTGCAACAAAGCAACACAAGGGCTATCAGTGACAGATCTCATAATTTTGACTCCACTTTCCAAACTACCACACCACGCCAATGTGAGGACTTTGAGTTCGACGAATTTAAAGAGTATCAGCCCCCTCTACATGGTCTTCAGGGCTCCAGGACTCGAACCCGCGAAAAGCCGGCCACGAGTTCGTAACCATAATCACTAAGCAATGCTCACTATTAAATCGTTGTAAAAAAACTGTATATGAATCATGAGGATCAGTCTTCTAAAAAATAACTTAGAGTGGATTTATCCGAACAAAAACAATATTACAATATTTTTTTTTAAGATTAATAATTTAATTATAAAGGTCATGCTTCGTTTTTTGTATTAGTATAAATCGAAACTCAACAAAATCATTAATTTAAATTTTAAACAAAAGATGCATTTCAAATACGTATTAAAATAGCTGAGAAAGTTTTAATGAACAAAAAAAATTATAAATATTGTACAAATGTATGACCAAAACTCATTAAAATCATAAGCATTGAATTTATTTAAGATAAAGTAAAGTTTGATTTATAACCATCTTGAGTCGTGTTCTTTTAAAAAACATATAGAACTACATTATTGAAATTAGTAGTATTAATTTATTTGTGTGTGTGGATGTATGCTTATTTTTTAGAAACAGATTTTAATACCAATAATAAGTATGTTCTGTCGCTGTGTTGCAACAAAATAGTTTCAATTTCTGGATATCAGTAAACATTTTTTATACGGAATCATGTAACATATTCAAAAGATAAAATATGTTTAACCTTTTTCAGTGTTGTCAACTTCCCCCAAGGCTTGCCCCAGTATTGAGGCAAGATGACGATTTCTTAAGGTTATGAAAAAACAAAATTATCCTTTATTTCTTTTACTTGAAAAATTAAATGGTAATATATTTTAATACTACAAAGGACTACTCTAACAGTCCATGTAAAATTAAATTTACTATCCTTAAAAATAAATTAATAAACAACAAAAAGTTGTTAACATCGTCAAGTTGCCCCAGTCTCCCCTATGTAAAAATTACAAATATAGTAGTTATTGCATTTAAAATTTTATTTTTGTTATAAAAACCATTTTCTAACTTTAATATTAATATAAGGAAACAAATCAAACAATCAAAAAAATTTTTCATTTTTGGTCAATTTTTCTGAAATGTATATCACAGTTAAGGGGTTAATGCACAGGTTCCCAAACTTTTTTTGTCTCATAGACCCCTTGCCATGTTTTTCGGTTTGGGGTAGACTCTTGCTTACGTAATACTGATTTTTTGCAAATTTATTAACTTAAATGAGTTTATATGACAGCTAGTACAGAGCTACTTAAGTTAAAAGATTTAAATTTCTAACTGTAACGAAGCTGGAAAACAGTGAAACTTAAGAAACTCCTGTTAATTAATTCAAAATTTTAGTGATACATAAAATAATTGATTAAAAAACAAATGTTTATAATGATAGGGATGAATCTGGTGCTTCAATAATAATTTTTCAACATTTGTTATCAATCTTGTCAGGTTTAACCCAAAATTTCCTTGGTTAATAGAGTCCAGCCGACAACCTTGCTGAAACTTCTCACTAGGAAAATCAATTAAAAACTTTCTCCAATATTCTATAACTCCAGATAAAAACAGGTATGTCTGTTTAAGCCAAAATTGCTGACATCCGTTTCTAAACTTTGCTTTAAGATCAATTACTATCTATTTCAATCAGTTCCTCTTATAATATGAAATTTTTTTTCTATGTGACCATAGGAATTAATTGCCTTCTTTGGCAATCACCAAGTAAATGCATTCTCAGACTCAGTTTCAAAATCTGAATAAAGGAAATTTAAATGTTGAACGTAGGTTAAAACGTCATTTCCTGCCAGATTGTCTGTGACCAATTGAGAAACTAGGAAAATTCGCTACATTCAATATTACTCCTTTAGCTTAATTTTGGTAAGAAAAGCTGAAATGATGGTCCTTGTTTGAACAAAATTTTTGCTGCCCCATAACTACAAATCAGCCTTATTGAATTTCGTAAATAAATGTGTTAAATAGGTAAAATCTGGTTTCCATTTGGTTAAATTTTTCTTTAATATTAAAATCATGATCTGGTTTAATGAGAACTGTCGTAGACCCCCATTTGTACCTCAGGGAACCCCAAATTATTTTTTTTGCTGTCGTGGACCCCTTGCAGGTCTTCATAGACCCCCTGGGGGTCTATATAGACCACTTTGGGAACCATAGGGTTAATGGGTGATTTCGTTTCGTGAAACCAAAGCACACGTTGGGATTTCTCTAGAATTGACACTATTTTGCCAAAAATTGATGTCTTTCTTGCAAATTTTCCATCAGTCACCCATTAAAGAGAATTAGAGCTCCTTAATGAATTACACACACGCACGCACGCACACACAAAACTACTAAAACTTACTTATCTAATGATATAAAAGTTACTTTATTATATATTAAATGTTTGTTTTGTGTAATACATTTTTAGAATCAGGGCAAGACTTTCGGTTCCCCTATGTAATTGTAAGATATTTATGAAATCAGTGTTTCTACACTTGCAAAGAAAAATAAAAAAATAAATAAATAAGAAGTTAGTACTAAATTTTATTACTCAGAGCAATAATTTTCTTCGAAAAAAGATGAACTCATTGTTTCAAATCAGAAATCAGATAGGAGATAAGTTATGATCCTCAATAAATCTAAATTAATGTCGGAATCAGAAATGCATATTTCGAGATATAAGAATGGAAGTTGTCGATTCACGGAAAATAATGTATTCTTATCGATAATTTATTCATCTTATCAGATTAAGCATCCGTTTCAGATACAGATTATATTTTATGAAAAGTGACACAAAAATAATCGAGAATATTTCACGTGCTTTATGTTTTTTTAAAAGAAGTTTTTAGCACGCACATGAAGAAACAATTATAGTAATTTGTACAGAAAGATGAGTGTATGTTTGAAGAAACCTTTTAGGGGTGAGATACAAGGTAGGATTCAAAAGTTCCCGGACTGAGGTTACAACAGTGCTTCTCAAATTTTCACTACTTGCGACCCAATATTCAATCATAATTATCATCGTGCCCTCCTCCATACAATACCAATGTGTGAGTGAGTGAATGTTGACGCGCGTCCCACTGTTCAGCTACACGAGGGCTTTTGGGAACGGTCCGCGTAATTTTGAACCATGGTCAAGTGACGCGGACGGCACCTGAGCTGGCACTCCCTCTCCTAACTACCACACCACACCAACGAGAGGACGTTCCCTATATGGCGGGTCTTCAGTGATCGAACTCATGACATGCTAGCCACGATCCGATGCTTAGACCACTCGGCTACCGCGGCCACAATACCAATGTGTGAAACTCAATAATACAATGACGCTACAGCTACAATAAGATTTTTTCTTCTTAAGTGCTTCCGACGAATAAAAACGTCTCACTCAGCCAGTGCGTAAATTGCCCCGGACGTATATATACGTCTTTCCAAAATATGATATTTTCTGTTCACTGCAATTCATAAAATTAGTCCGAAGGATTTGAAATACAATAAAATGACCTTGACAGTGTATGTGTGTTTGCGAAAGATTTTTCTTTTATTTGAGAGGATTTTCTTATATATTCCCTTTCTCCCCCCCCCCAATACACCACATACGTTTGCATAGTTGCAAAACGGTGGCATTGGGGAGCGAATCGCAATTAAGGGATTAATTATAAACCGTACAAATTATCTAGATAAGTGTTAATTTTTGCTTGTAATTTTACGTATATATATGGCAAGGCCGTGGAGTCTGGTAATTGTTAAACTTAAATTAATTACAAAATATATTGTGCAGTACTGATACATTTATAAGTGTATTATATCAGCGTAAATGTTTTTCATATCTTTATTATGTCGGAATGTATTTTGTTTGTTTACTTTCAATAAATTAATAATTTTTTAAAATAATTATTTGTTTACGACTTTTCAATATGCTCGCGCCCCCTTCTAGGGTTATCACGCTCTCCTAGGGAGGGGGGCGCCTCCCAGTTTGAGAAGCGCTGGCCTATAACTTGAAAAATTTGTGCAGTAGAGTGACTATGATAACGTTTCTGTGTTACTGCGTTTTTTTCCTATTTCTAAAAATGATTTTTTCTAAATGAAGTGGTCGGTGGCTGACCACCATATCGTATTTTGTAAGCGGATGCATTTAGTAACCGGCGATTGAAAAAAAAATGACATTTGTAGAGCAGAGAATGAATATAAAATTTTGTACAGTGCTACGGAAACTGACGAATTGTTGAAGCACATGCACAGCAATGATACATTATCGCAAACGCAAGCTTTTGAGTGGCATTGACGTTTGAGGGAAGGCAAGGAAAGTTTTGAAGACGCGGAACGCTCTGGACGTCCGAAGATTTATCACATCGTTGAAAACAACGAAAAGGTTTCCGTGGCGGTACATTAGAACATGCTTCAAACAACAACGTGGTGAAAACGAAAACAACTGTATTGCCACATCCTCCTTATTCTCCTGATTTTGCCTCCTGCGACTTCAGAATATTTACACGATTCCAATATACAGATGAAATTAAAAGTGCATTGCAGGTTGAATTCAAGGACATGTCTAAAAATGGATTCCAAAAATTTTCCGATGATCTTTACAAGCGCTGGAATAAGTGTATTGTTCCTCAAGGGTATTATTTCAAAGCAGGATGTGTTTCAGCAATTTAATTGGTAGTATTTTTTAAGTTATCAACTCAGTCCAGAGGAACTTTTGAATACTACCTCGTACTTTATCTTTTCAGCATTACTTTTTAGGTGAAAAGCTTTCCATTGTGATGTCATAATTCTTATTTTTCGTTTTCTAAAATTCAGATTAATCTTTCATTTGGATGGCATCATAACCTTCTGTAAGGTGCAGGTATTAATTACTTTTCCTCTTCCAATTTTATTTACATTTTAGGGGAAGTTACAGTTTTGATTATTATTATTATTATTTTGTAAAAGATAGAGTTATCAAGATCTCATGATTGGCGAGATCACCCGTACGTTCGACCCTTTTGAATCATCAAATTTTAAGAATTATAAAGATTTCTTTCCCTATGTAAATGATTTTCAAACATAATATTGGTAGTAGGGACACAAGAATGAAAAAAATATATTGTTGGAAGCCTTCCATGTTGTAACATCCCGGTAGACGCTGGTGTTAAGAGGTTCGAATAAAGATCAGCCATAGTAATTAAAACACAATTTTATTATCCATATTCGCTTAATCACACTAGCCAACCAAAGGGTAGAATGCACTTAAAACATTGAATCCGAGGAGCAATCAAGTTTAAATCATCTAATTATAATATAAATAAGCACACTTATCAATATTGGAGCAATCTTTGACTCCTCTACTTGGATTGTCTTTGGATAACTTGACTAACTATATGAACTCTGGTCGTTATCTTATTCACGCTTCTATATCTTCTTTCAACCATCATCGCGCGTGCGTACTTTACTTCAAACACTTAAGTAGAAGTTCTATTTTGCATAAATCCCGTCTTCTTCACACAGAGAGTTTTTCAACTGAAATCACAGTTAAAAAGGCTAATTTTACCCAAGAGGCTTATTAGTAGAATCGCGGATAGATCCGTTACAAGGTGAAAACGTTTCATATAAGGAGTAAGAGTTAGATAGGCTCACACACACAAATTTTTCGCCCATCCTACTGGGTAAAAGTACCGCGTGCTGTCACCCGCTTCATATTCTAATTTATAGGCTCACACAAATTCGAATCACACATTCTAAAGCCCTCGACGCCACAAAGATCAACTAAGACTCTAAGAACAACGGGGATCTTGAATCAGGAAATGGCAAATAAAATCTGTCATGTCAGAGATTAAAAAGAAATAAAATACCAGTATAAGCAATCATGTCATTGCTGGTATTAGTTGTTTTTATGGACTAAAAATATGTAAAATCTAATTTCATCAGCAGAAAAACAAAACTACTCATTTACAAACAATTGATAAGTCCATTCTCACATATGCTGCCGAAACGTGGGCAATGAACGAGAGAGACAAGGAGACTCTTGCTATAGTTGAAAGAAGAGTCCTTAGAAGTATTTTTGGAGGTTTGAGATGTGATAATATTTGGAGAAGAAGAACCAATTTAAAAACTCACAAAATTCTTAAAGAACTAGATATTGTTCAATTAATTGCTATACAAAGCTTATAAAATGGGCAGAATCCTGACAAGATTGGACGACAATCAAATCACAAAATTGTGGCCAGACCATATGGTACCCGAAAAAGAAGAAGACCAAGACTCAAGGGGATCGATTGCTTAGAGAAATATCTAAAAACTGTTAATGTCAGAAACTGGAAAAGTCAGGCCAAGAACAGGACATACTGGAATGGAATTCTTAGGAAGGCCAAGGTCCACCCTGGACTGTCGTGCGATTGAGGAAGGAAGGAAGGAAAAGCAATCATCAATAGAGAATCAGTAAAACAATAAACTCAATTCATTTTAAATATTTTGAATGTTTAAGAGTAAAAGTATTTTATTTTTCTTTAGTTACGAATTTATATTGTAGCTCAATTTCTATTAATACTTTCACTCGCTGCTCACGAAAACCCGGCAATTCTGTCACAACAGACCGTGCCTTATAATGGTGTCTGGTAATGTATATACGCGCCCAAGCACCCAGGCACCCAGCCCCCCCCACACACCACTAGTCGTGTCATGAGTTTGAGCCTTGGGGCCATCGATAACCCTCCGTGTTCAGGGGCTGATGCCCATTAAATATCTATCGTGCCGAGTCCTCACTCTCACGGGGTTAGGAAGTTTGGATAGGGAATGCTAGCTAAGGCGTTGTACTCGTAACTTGACAGTGGTTCAAAATACGCGGTCCGTCGCCAATAGCCAACGTGTTGCTTTATAGTACGACGTTAATGTAAATCCTCTCTCGCTCATACACAAAACACTTCAAATCTTATTCTCTATCGTGTTATATTCGCAAAACTATAGAAATGACTTAAGGTATATGACTACTTGCGAAAACTTATTTTTTTTGTAAAAAAATGAAGGTATGGGGATTTTTTTGTTGTTTTTAGATTTGTTTAGTACATTTTAAGAAAAATACGCTGAAATTAAGAAGAGAAAAAGAATGTATTATTACTAAAAAGAGGAAAAAATTGGTAAAAGTTTATAAAAAAAAAAAAAAAAAAAAACATAAAAGCGGCCAATTCCATACCCAAAGTTTATGAACAAATTTTCAATTTTTCAATTCTGATGTGTTGCTAAGTTATTGATTTTTGAAATGACCTTCAGGATAAGAGGTATTTTAATTTTTACAAAAACTAGAGCCCTTGATCTCAGTTATTATATGAAATTGCTTAAGAAACAGCGATTCTGTTAACATATGGGATAGTAAATTTTGTAATTAAACAATGATTGATAAATCTGAAGGTTAAAACACACTTCCACTTTTATACAGAACATACACAAAAAATTTCAGTTAATTATTTTTAAAACTTTTTGAGCAATAGCTGTCCCGCCGTTTGAGCATTTAAAAAAAAAACACATTTCTAGTAAAACGCGTTTTAAAGTATGAGATATATATCTTGCTTAAAGTAATGGGGGCATCTGCTTTTACTAAAACACTTGCAGTTTTTGTTCTAGTGAACAGAAAATAATAAACTTGATATTTTTATAAAGCTAATAAGATGGTTTATAAAATAAAATCACAAAAAAATGTCAATTTTTCGCAAAATTCACAATTTTAGGGTAGTCAGATACCGTTAAACGCTTACAATAATTGAATTATTTTGCAATTTATTAAAAAACATTCTAGAATGGCTCGAATTAAAATTTGATCGTATTGCCATACGTATTCAATAAAATAGCAAGTATAAAATTGCTTTTTTTAAAAAAAAAAAGAAAAAAGGGAAATACCTATTTTATTTCTCGTTTTTATATTTTATGTTATCAAATATATACTTGAAATACATATTTTATTAATGAATTTAAAATTTGAAGAAGCCTTTTTTTCTCTCCAGTGCACTTTATATTCTCCTTCTCAAAAAGACGTAAGAGAGGAATTTCGATACGTAAATGCATAATCACACACAGAATCCCCCCCCCCCGTCTACTTTCAAGTAATACAATATAGCGTATTCTAATTCTATTCATTTTTTATATATCCAGACTCCTTTTTACAAAGTAGTATTTAAGTTAAACTGCAGCATCGCAGTCCCTCCCGTTGTGTTGGTTGATCAGGCAGACAATGCTCCGGTGTCAGTCTATCTGTTTTTATTATTTCACTCCTCCCTACCTTTATTCCTATGGGAGAAACAATGGCGCGTCCGAGTGACAGCCAATGTCTCGCCACAGGATTCCACTTACACATCGCTCCACGCCCACCCAAAGATTTTTCTTTTCGTTTTTCGCCGAAGACGTAAAAAAAAATGTTTCTCCCCCCCCCCTTCCTTTGCAGTTGGCGGCGGAAGAACAGGCGTAGTACAATCATGGGACAACAATGGAAGGATGCGTGGAAAATTAATTTATGTGGAAAAACGCTGGGGTCAAGTTCCACTGTGAGTCAACCCCTGTTAATTGAATGTCAGTCAAATATTGACATTTCTGGTTAACTGTGGTTGGGCAATTGCACTTGTGTGATCGATGATTAATGGTTGGGGTGGAATATGCTCTGGTTACAGTTGGGAGAAAGGAATATAATGTATGGGTATAAGTTTACACTGTAAACTATAAGCCTTATAGAAAGCTTATAGAAGCCTTATAGAAGACTGTACTCTCTCTCTATATAAGCCTTATAGAGTTAATTTGAATGAAAGTCTTTAGAATTTTGAGCCTTTGTGCTTGTTCTTTCTAAACTGCTTAGCGAAAAGGAAATGAAAAAAAAAAAAAAAAAGATATTTTACTGCATTTTTATATGAATAAAAGTATCTAATGTAGGCATTTAAAATGATTTTTAATTCATTGTTACAAGAAAGAGTTATAGATGTCTTCTATCATCTCGCTGACTTCTCTTCACTTATGCGTATGTGCTAACTAGTCATTACCCCCCTGAGACAGAGAGAGAGAGAGAGAGAGAGAGAGAGTAGTCCGGTGGTCATGGTCATGATCTTCGATTCACGTATTATAACTGATATAATTCTTCATGGTAAACTAACTCAGGCAAAGTTTGGCAGTGAAATTTTATGTCGAGGAGGCATAATATGAAAGCAGTTTTTCTAAACATATATTTTATTCTTTAAATAAGTAAAGTCAATCTGCTCGCCACTGGAGCAATTAAAACAATAAGTTAAAAAAATATAATCCTCAGAAAAAGTAACATAACCAGACTTTGGTTAACTGATTCGAACCCCTCTTTCAATTTTCTAACTTCTAATCAGAGGCGGATTAAGCGGCTGGCGGCCGCCAGGGGCCCCAAGCTGATGGACTTCAGTTATAAATTAAACGTGCAACAAAAATTTTTGTACTGATATTGCAAACCCAATGATTACCCACGATTTGAATCGTATAACAATTAGTGTTGCACTCATACATTATATGTAATTGCGGTTAAAATCCGGTTTTTCTTTCTTTCTGAAAAATGTTTTTTAGAATTTTGGTTTTTAATATATGTTTTCGGTTCAACGTTTTTAAAAATTTGATCCCAGATATTAATAACTATAAACAACCACCAGTGTTTAACTCTTTCGAAGGAATTTGGCATTTGAAGGTTCGTGGTTTATTGTTATCTGGATTTTTGTGTTTATATTTTGAGAATGTGGGGAAAGAGATCGAAGCAGTGTCGGATTAAACGACATGGAGGCCCCTAGGCAGTGGAGCTCTGGGGGCCCTGTAGCCTGTTTTTGGAGCACTAACAGAAAACAGAACACGCATTTGTGGGCCCCTAAAAAGCATTGGGCCCATAGGCAATTGCCTACTCCGCCTCAAAAGTAATTCGGCACTGGATCGAAGTATTTTATAAATTTAGTGTCAGTTTTATTTCAGTCAGCATGACAAAAATAGCGAAATATTTAAGTGAGATTGAGATATCTCTAAATTGATGAATGAATCAAATAGTGAAATTTCTAGTTTGATAATATTTTCCTTTTAGTATTTCTACATTTTAAGTTTTTGTAATATAGAAAAAGGGAACTATGGACAGGGCCAACCATGTGGAAGATGTGGCGCATGCTATGCACAGGGGCCCCAAAATGATCAAAAACTAAAATATACTCTTGCATATGAAAACTGGAAAATATTCCTATCGTACGAAATGTGAATTTTGTCGTAAGCATTACTATTGTAGATCTCTGAAATTCAACAATCTGCAAACTAATTCTTGAAATCATGCAGACTAACGGTTCGTACTACCATATATGAAGCATATAATAAGAATGGATTTCAAATTCTGGGAAACATTCCTGAACAACATTCCTTCTTATGAGGTGTGTAGCTACCACCGTATCAATGATATGGGCTTCCCTAGTAGCTACAGGGACCCCTGACGTGTGTCAGCAAAAAGTCGTAAAATATTATCAATGGTCATATTAGGAGTTCCTTTTTACGTTTATAAAATAGTATGTCACTGGCTTAAAACAATATAAGTTTTCCGTGTGAATTCTGAATCTCAGGACCCGCAATAAGAAAAGTTTAAAAGCTGGTAAAATTACTCAAAATAATGAGAAGACAATGAATGGTGTGAGCTCGGAATGTAGGAAAAACTTCTCATTCAAAGCGGATTGACAGAAAGATCGTTTGAAGTGAAATACAGATAACACTTAGAATGGGAAAAATACATTCAGAATGGTATTTGCTTGTAAATGACAATGGCCCAGTTGTAGCGATGCAATTAAATGTTTTATGCTGTACAGAAATTATTCAATTTTTTCTTCTGTGTTAACCCATTACTGGTGAATTTTAAATAAAAATCTGGAAAGGAGTAAACATGCAATATCTGTGAAAAAAAAGTTTCAAATACACGATGGTCAGCAAGAGCAGATGCCGTACAAGCTAAAAGACTTGGTTATACACACATAAAAGAGGCCCTGGCTGAAGTCCGTGATAAAAATGAGGAGAAAAAGATCACTATACTGGAAGCAACTTCCCTTTTGAAACAGATGGGGAAGTATGAAACTTCCCTAGTGACTGTGATTTGGGATACCATATTCCAGGAAGTGTGAGTACTACTAGAAAATTATTACAATCAGTTGGGTGTGATCTATTAAAATAACCTAATCTACTGAAATTTTTGGAAAATTATATACAAAATTTCAAGAATGAATTTGGAAAAGCAGCTGCTTTATCAGGGCTCTCATTCGAAAAGGAAGTTGTACAAGTTTGCAGGCAGCGAAAAAGAAAAATTATTTTCGGTGAAACTATAAAGAAGGTCATGAATTTGAAAATAGGGAAAATTTCTTGGTCAACTCATTTTATGTCATATGCGATAAGACAAGTGCAGAACTATCCCGAAGAGCTGGAATATATGAAACTGTTATAGAATACTTTTTTCTATTTTTTGACGAGAGGTTACCTGAAATTAAGAAGAACGCCGTACAAAAATTAAAGGATATTTACAAAGACGATATTGAATAGTTTAATTTTGACGATGAATTGTATTGGATCAGTTTTTGCTATTTTTAAAAGAAAACAAAGATACTATCGAACAAAGAAATTTATCGAGTTGCAAAAGAAACGGTCTCGACTATCCCTATTGTAGAGATACTTTTAAAAATATTTTTAACTATACCGATATCAAAAGCATCAGGTCAGAGATCTTTTTCGGTTTTAAAATGCGTTAAAAATTATTTAAAAAGTAGTATGGGAGGAGACAAATTGAACAGCTTGGCCATATTATATATAGAACAAGATGTTTTGGACCAAATAATCGATGAATTTGCCTAAGAAAAATCAAGACGTAAAGTTATACAGCAAAATTTTAAGCTTTTAAAAAAGGTTTTTTTTAATTCTTTAAATAAAGTTAAATTTTTTTTGAGCCATTAATTTTTTTTATTAGCTATACATTTTATTTTGAGAATTTAAGGTCAGCGAATTTTTTTACTATTTAAGTTTTTCGGCTTTTCAGCCCACGAGGCCCCAAACCTTTTACCGCCAGGGGCCTCCAACTAGCTTAATCCGCCTCTGCTTCTAATAGATCGAAACATCTTTAAAGAAAAACGAAGCAACAAACCAGTTGCACACATCTAATATGCCTTCAGTCGAAGAGCCCAATCATTTCTCACATTTCGTCTGAAACCGACGATCATCTCTCAACCAACCCCGGTCTCCTTAAATACTTACACGAGCCAAGTTAGTTAAATCTACATTGCAGCCGTTGCCAACTACAAATCTCGAAACTCGCAAAAATGTCGGGTTCGAATCAGTTTATTTACTTGAGATCATGGCGCGAGTTGGAAAAACTTAAAGACACCATAAAAATTCGGATCCTAAAATAAATTTTTTACTTTAAATGTCTAACAATAACAACTTGAAGAAGTACCTAGAAAGATTTTTAATTGATATAAAATGAATGAACACAGTGTTTTTATGAAATAACACATCACTCAGTAAGTCCCGGGTCTAACATATAGATGACGCTACCTTCTATAACTTTCCTGAACCTAACCTAGTAGTACTAACTTTCAAACGACACGCGTCAAAATTTTATGATAATATCTTGTTTAGTTGAAAAGTTACAATGGTTTCAGTGAAGCAACTTTTGTTTGCTTAGAAACCATGGAAGAAAAATAATTTCGTATGTTAATTAAACATTGCTTTTTGATGGGAGAAAAAACTGTTCAAGCAAAACAATGGCTAGATAAGTGTTATCCGGACTCTGCTCCATCGCCAACAACGGTTAAGAAGTAGTATGCAGACTTAAAACGTGGTCGCACAGACACAAACGACGCTGAGTGTTCAGGTCGCCCAAATTCTGCAGTTGTTCCAGAAAACACCAAAAGAGAGTCCATAGAACCGTTTTAGCCGATTGAAAATTGAAGTTGCTTTAGATAGCAGAGGATTTATTGGTATCAGAAGGCAGTGTATTCACTATTTTGCATTATCATTTGTCAATGAGAAAGCTGTGTTCAAAGTAGGTGCCGTGTTTGCTCACTGTCGATCAAAAACTACAACGCATCGAAGATTCAGAGAGTTGTTTGGAGCTATTTAAGCGAAATAAATAGGATTTTTTTTTGCATAGATATGTGACAATGGATGAAACAGGGATCCATTATTACATTTGTGAATCAAAAAGATCGTCAGTTGAGTGGACAGCAGCCGGTGAAAGTCATTCAAAGCGACCAAAAACTCAGGTTATGCAGCTTCGACAGATACTCTAAATCGACGTGATTTTTTAATCAATTGCAAGTTTTTTTTTAAAAAAAAACATGTTGAATTATAGTTACTAGTAATTAAAAATACTCTCTAAAATATATATGATAGTATTTAATACATGTGCACTTCAATGTTAGTTAAGAATATGGAAGTATTTACAATATGAAAATCAGGATTAAAAGTGTTCTAAGAAATTCCAATATACGCTCCCCCCCCCCTTATTTTCGTTTTTCTAAAAAAATATTCGGACTGGAATAATATTTTGTAATCCTTTTTTTATAAAACTTTATTTAAATTAAAAATTTATTGCTATTTTGTTACTGTTACTAGAAACTTGGGTAAGAGAAAAAAGAAATTTATTTAAAGACACATATGATGTCCTATTTAGAGATAAATGTATTTATATAAATGAGCGAAGAAATGCTACAAGTTCAAGTGTGTCATTGAAAATATTTGTATAAAAGTCTTTTAAAAAAAAGTATATCTGACTTCGTCTGGAGCCGTAATTTTGAAAAAGTATATAAGTGAATATTTCTTCTTTGTATTGAATGTCTTTTGAATTAGAATAAACCTATAAAATTGTTTTAAGAATATTATTACATAAAAAATTATTTTAAAACAATTCTTAGGCAAAAAAAGGATGAAAAAAATGACATATTTTAATAACACTTTTCTGTTAGGAAATGTACTTCCATAATAGTAATA
>BMAO01000126.1:0-43043 GCA_019973975.1 Trichonephila clavata
TAATTAGGAATCTCGAAAACCGAGAACAATAGTTCGTCTAGGTACATCAGACGTACACAAACAAAAATTTATTTTTTCGTTCATTCGCAATCTTTCATCATATATAGACATGTATAAAAGTCACCAGCTAACAGCAAAATAAAACTTCAAATTTGTTCAGTTTCTTCCCAATTCAAAGTAAAGTAAATGATGTAGACATTTAAAAAGAAAAAATTCTATTTTTTGTTGTTGTTAATGCCATCTGTATAAGGCTATTGTAATATAAGTTTGTATATGGTTTTTTCTACTTTTCAAATTATAGATAAAATAATATTACATTTCTTTTCAGTAAATAAATTAATGTAAATTAAATCTCTGCTTTTCAGAAAAGATTTCATAAGATAAATTTTCTGCCTTTAGTTGAGGTTGATTAAAATATGTGTTATTAATAAACAGAATATATTTTAATTATGTTGTCTATAATTTACTTTTTGATCCATTTTTAGGAACTGTTTCGTATTTAAAAATTAAATTCATTATTTTCTCGAGCCTATAAATGACAAATATAGTTCTAACTGTCTGTTTTTTAAATTTGAAAAAAAAACATCG
Source organism: Trichonephila clavata (assembly GCA_019973975.1). Taxonomy (NCBI): domain Eukaryota; kingdom Metazoa; phylum Arthropoda; class Arachnida; order Araneae; family Nephilidae; genus Trichonephila; species Trichonephila clavata. Next base: position 589 of record BMAO01000126.1, read on the forward strand.
AAACTATAAATTTCTTAATATTATATATAGAAAATTATTCTGTTACATACCTTAGCTACAAAGGAATACACGAATTAAAAAAAAAATCTTTAAGACACAGTTGTCTGAAGAATGTCATGAACGTACTTGGGGTTTGTCGTGGTGATGTAGATCAGTATTAGGGATAAACTGTGAACTGTAAGCGATGGTAGTCATACCATCATCCCCTCCCCACGCAACGCTAAATTTTACATTTCAAACAAATTTCATGAACTGTCAAGGAAATATTGAGGAACAAAACTTACAAAAAGACATAATGAAGTCTAGAGGGATGTCTAGTAATCAACAAACTTTAAACATCGATATACTTATCAAGTGTATTTAATGAACGAAATGTACGAAAACTTTGCAAAATATAAGTTAGAAAATTGTCTACAAATACTTTTTCCTGGATATCTTTAAGGTCAATATTCAGATTTCAAAGAAATATAGAATAATTTCAGTTCAGGATAATTCTATTAAAATAACTAGATTTCTCAGATAAAAATATATTTTTAAAAGTTAATTAACAATGATAGTTATGTATATTATCTTCATTTTAAACCTTTAACAATAATATCAATTTCAGCCGGTGATGATACTTCTAAAAGTTATTGAGGATGTATATAAATAAAGCACGTAACTTAATGAATGTACATAAATGATATAAATAAAATAAATTATGTGAAAAAAAACATATGAGTTATTACACACAAACACACACACAAACACACACACACACACACACACACATATATATATATATATATATATATATGAAATGAGCAGAAATCGCACGAAAATGCTCTTAACGAAAATAGTTGAAATGAATAATATATATCTTATGAACAAAGCTACACATACAATGATATATATATATATATATATATATATAAACATTTGAATGCCATTCAATAGCAAAATACGAGGCGGTCATCAGAGTTTGTTAATAACAACACTGTATAAGAGATTATGCTGAAGTCTCCAATGTCAACTAATTTAACCCAGAGAATGACCAAATCATAACAACTTTCACAGATGTACATTTGAAAATCGTAATGACAAAGGAGTTTTAGGTCATATATCATCACTACATCCAACTGTCGAATCGGATTTTATGCAGTGGGAAAGGTAACTCAAGTAGGAAAAGCTGTTTCCCAAATTAAAACTTTCATCTAACAGCTATAATATTTTGGTGTTATAAATGTACTGTTAATTCTACAAAATGTTTAGGGTTCTCTTAAAATGAATATTATTTTAGGGCAGTCCCGAGCAAATTTATGATATTAACACATAATATTTTTTGTTAATTCCTTTTGGAGGTACAGTATTTTTCTCTGCTTGTATCATTAAAATGGAATTTTGTTCTATTGTCCATTGTTGATAAAATCTTTAATTTAATCAGCATTACGTTGTATTTTTTTTCTTAAAATTCTAATATCTTATATTAACATTGGATCAACATTACAATTCTTATAAAAGTTTAAATCATTTGATATGAAGTATAAGACAATGCATTCATTATAACAGTGGTCATGCATTTTTTCTTCTATATTATGCATTATGTTGAAAGTGTTATTTCTTTTTAAATTGGTAACTTAATTCTAAACCAATGTTTCCTAATTATAAATATCCCGCCAAAATTTTCTCCTTCAAATTTTGAGCAGATTTTTATGTTATCATGAGTAAAATTTTTAACATTCAATTTAAAGTTCTAATACAGAGCTTATCTACATCTCATCACTCAACGAACTCTGAACATTATTTTCAGATTGTCTAAACATTCTCATTGGTTTCCTTTGCGGATAATTTCTGCTCGTTAAACACAAGATAATCATACTGCATGATTTTGCATTCTACGAATCCGTTAATTAAATTACCTACCATACTTGCTTTGAAATAAGCAATATTCAACAGTTGACCAATATTTTTTTCAATAGTTTCTTGTGCAGAACAAATAGCCATGAAGTTGTCACATGTTTGACTGTAATACTGTGTTTCTCAAACTTTCAATATTTGAGACCCAATTTTCAATCATATTTTTTATTACGCCCCCTTCCCATACAATAAAAATGTATTGAATGTAATAGTTATGTGTTTTGACTCTAAAGCTGAAAACGCGTGACCTTAATTATATACCGTACAAATGATCAAGATAAGTATGAAATATTGTTTATGTTTCTTTTAAGTAATAAATATTTCAAGTAAGTTATTTTTAATTAATAGGATAAGAATTATGTAACTTTTCCTTTCAAAATTTTTAATTTAAATTAATTGTAAAACAATTTTTAATTAAAGAAGGTACTAATATTACCAGAAGCCTTGATACAGAACTCTACTCAACTGGAAAGGGGAAATCTTCATAGACATCCCCTTCGCAGTTTCACGCCAAGCGGCGAAATCAAAAGACAACTTAGAAATAAACCACTCTTTGAATTTTGGGCAGATGCGGATAATGAATATTCTTCATTGAAAATAAAAGTATTTTGAGCACTTCTTTTGATTCCAACACTAATAATTATTAAACTTAATCTCAACTCCACTCACTCACACAGAGGCGCAACAGTCCATGAGGGCCAAGGCCTACACAGCCCATCTCACTATACGTGACCTTGGGCCTTGAGGTGCATGAGTGGATATTCCGATCAGTGGTCTGTCGAACTCGAAACCCGCAGTATGAAGTTCCCAAGCAAGCTTAATACTCATTTATCGACCGACTGAAGGGATGAAAGTCGGAGTCGACCTTGCCCAGCCAGGGGTTTGAACCTCGGACCTGTTGTGTGGAAGTACGATGCACTACCACAGTCTTAACTGAGTTTTGATAAAATAATTATCAAATACATTGGCAGTTCTGGTATATTTGTATGTACACTGTATCAGTTAAAATTTTAATTTAAATTTTTTATGTCAGAATGTATTCTATTTCGCTTTTTTTCAATAAATAAATAATATTTTTTAAAAAAAATATTTTATTTTCGAATTTTTGATATGCTTGCTTCCGCCATTTAATTATCACTCCACCACTTGCATTATCACTCCTTCCTAGAGGGCGTGCTCCAGTGTTTGAAAAACACTGCGGTAACAGGTCTTTGAAGGTCAGTGCCCAAAATAAGCATATGTCAGCATAAATAGAAGATTTCGGTATATACCAAACATAAAATCCTAAGAGCATTTCGAGTAAAACACAGTGATGTTTTCAACTTGCCTTAGTCTACGTGTACTGATCGGTAAGATAATATTTATATAAATATTTGATTTTTCAGCATGATAGGCAGGAATGAAGTTAATTTAAACATTGATTTTAGAATTATTATTGTATCAGACAGTAATGCATGCAGCAAAGGATATTAACACCTCTTATACCCGTTTGTCCATAAATATCTTAAGTTGAAGATCTTGACATTTACGGCAGGGCAGACAAAATACATATGCAAATAACGAAATGGCAGAAGCCGTTTCTCTGTCGATTTTTAGTATCTAACAGTGTGTATAATCGGCACTTAGTATAATGGATTTAAACTAATAAATCTTTCATAGGACCCACTCATCAAACTCTTCTGGCATCACATGCTCGTTTGAATTTTTAAAAATGGCATCTGAGATAATAAAATTGTGATGGGATTGCGCAGCTTCATTTTTTTTATTTCTGAAATAATGTACTATTTAGCAATTTTTTTTTGTTTATAATATCTTACAGATATATTTTGTTGCAGCACATTTTTAGCATCTGACTATAGAAAGTTTTAAAATAGTATAGACGCAATAGATTGCCCTTGATTTGAAACATTTTTCGGGTAGAAACTACTTAATATGTTGCGGTCGTTGAAGAGAATGAAGAAGTTTGCCATTTATGAAATCCATATTTATTTTACAAAAGCATAAAAAGACGTCATGAAACACAGCAAAACAATCAGCGACGAAATAAATCATAAAGATACGCTTACATTATAGCAAACACAAAAAATTTACTTTCTATTTTTTTTTTACTCAGGAGCCTTGAGGCTTTCATAGTTTTTGTCAACTGGAAGCCTTTCGAATCCAATGATTTCTTGGAAATGTTTTGTGGTTAATCAGAACACGTGGAAGATCTAAGACTTATCATCTTGTTTTAAAAACTCTAAGGTAGCCTTTTTTAGGACTTAAAGTTGTGATATTTTCTGTAAGAAGGATAAACTAAACATTAATTATAGCGTGAAGTATTGGAGGGAGTAGAGAGATAGAGAATTTTGGCTATATATATATATATAGTCAAAGTACTCTAATTGCGACAGATGAATAATCAAAACTGAAAAAAATACACAAAAAGATAACCAAACAAGGTAACAAGGCATTGTATTTTAAAAAGGATACATGAGAAATTAAAAATAATATAGGTTTTAAAAAATAAAGTATATCTCTAATGTCAAGTCAAATAATTTACACAACACACACAACACACCAACACATATAATATATAATATATATTATATAATATATATATATAACAAAAATTCTTACAAGAGGGAGATGAGTAAACATGATTAAAACTGAAAAGAATTGAAATTGCAAGATAACCACAGACAACATAATTTAATATATATATATGCACAAATTTTATATATATATATATATACTTTTTGACTTGTATTATATGAATTTGTGAAATTGCTTAAAAATATTTTGATATGTATTTAAATTCATTCTAGTACTATTTAAGATTTGGTATTTTTAGAAATACAAATGTACATTAGTTTCTTAGATGTATTGACAAATATGTGTTTAAAAAATGCACACACATTTTTGGGATAGAAAAATTGCATGAAGCAATTATTTTACATATCAAGCACAAACTTACTTTTAATAAAATGAAAAGATTTAATGTGCCTTTTCTTACTCAACATTTTCAAAGAGTCAAGTGTTCTTTTTACTAAATATATGAAAATATAATTCAAAGCATTGTTAAAGTTTTTCATGTAAATGTAGAATCTTTTTAAAAATTCACATAGCATTTAATGCATTAGAATAATCGTTAAACTCGTTTGTTTTTAAGTTTCGAAACGCTTTTTTCGTTTTCATTATGTAAATTACTTATCTCTTAATGAGACGAGTCTTACGAGAAAAATGAAAATTATATATAAAAGAACGTTTATTTTAAAATAATCATTATAAAAGTTTTGAAGCCAATGAAATTTTATGTATTTATCTAAATCTAAATACATTGTATAAATCCAATATTTCATTAGAGAAAGTTTCTTGTTTATAATTTGGTTCAAAACTATTAGAACTTTTCCAATAGAAAAATAAAAAAAAAACTAATTGCAAACCTAAAATTATTTTCAAAATATTTTGAATTATTTATAAGAAAATAGAATACGATATGTATTCGTTAAGAAACACAATCCAAAAAAAGCTAAATTTTCATTGCTTAACTGCGATATTTCGTAGAACAATTTCTTATTAACATATAGAATGCTATTAATTCAGCAAAGTTGCTTTTGAAGGGAAAAAATTATAAGAAAAATACCCTCGAGTAAAATATTTATCTTATTCTAAGAAAGATTTGAAATTTCTTCGAGAAATGTAAATAAAATTTATATGCCTGTGATTTTTTCATTCATTTTCCTACGATTTAAAGAATATTATTTTTTTCTCAAAATCTTCTTTCTCTTTTCAGAAACTCACATATATAATGCATGCCTGAGTTGAATTGGCTAATGGATCATACAGGAATTTTCTATACTCAAGAATAATTTTACTGGATGCCGAATGTCGGAGCTTGAATGCAATAAAGAATCTGCTATTTAAATGACATACCTTATATACAATATCTAATGTTCTGTGTAATGTATTATTTCAATTATTAATAAATGCAGAATAAAAATTCAGGAAAAAAAGAAGTCTGTAAAATGTTTTGTAAGTATGAGGGAAAGTCACACACACACACACACAAAATAAAGCAATTTCTCTTTCCAAGGTTTGCAAACAGTGCTAGTACCAAGCACTAAATTAGAGAGATACTTAGCACCACTTCTATAAAATGTGTGTTCCACGTCCTTCCCCGTAATCGTTGCAGCAGTATTTTTCAGTTTCAATATTTGCGACCCAATATTCAATCAAAATTTTCATCGCTCCACCTTTTCATACAATGACGCACAATGTAATTATTTCAAAAATACTATAATTTGACGCTGAAGGTGCAATACGACTAACTAATAAAGTGACACCGGTGGCGATATACACGCCTTGGTCAGCCAAAAAGTTAATTGTATTGGACGTATATATACGTCTTTCCAAAGTATGATCATTTCTGTGCACTGCTATTCTTAAAATATTACGAAGATTTTTTTTTGGAATGTAATAAAAAGACTTTGACAGCATGTGTGTGTGTTTTAGAAGGATTTATTTATTTCAAGAATTTTCTCCCTCCCCCCCAATATATCACATACGCGCGCCTACGTGGAAAACGGTAGCATTGGAGAGCGATTTGCGTAACTTTTAATAGCCAGTTAAGGAATTAAGTATAAATCGCACAAACTACCAAGGTGTGAGTGTTAAATAAGTATTAATGTTAATGAATGTTATTCTTAAATTAGTATTTTTAAATTAATTATAAAACAAATTGTGCAGTTCTGATACATTTATAAGTGTATTTTATAAATGTATATTTAAATTTATTATGTCAGAGAATGTACTTTGATTGTTTACTTCAGTACATTAATAATTGTTTTTAAATAATCTTTTTTTTTCAACTTTTCAATATGATAATGCCGCCCTTCCCCTCTCATAGAGTTCTTCCTAAGAGGGTGAGTCCCACAGTTTGAAAAATGCTACGTAGGAGTGTAGAAGGCGGCTCCATTGTTGATCTTCACCAAGGAGGAAACTAGGGCAGTGAATCTCTTTTTGTTTGTGGAACAGGTGACACCTAACCTGGATATTATTCATCTCTTCTGGAGTATACTCTCTACGATTTCGACCCTCAGTTGTTGACATCTTTCGTTCTCACATAAAGAAAGTCTTCCCTGTTTGAAGCCCCTTATCCATTTACAGACCTTGTTTCGCGAAAAATAACTACACCATTCTACGATTGTCTATGTTAAATAATTTCAGCAGGTTTCACATCTTCCGGAAACAAATAGCAAATCACTTCCCTCCTTTGTGCAGATAGTCCATAAAACTGCCTTTTTGAACGGTTTGCTGCAGCCCAACGAATACGAGAGAAGAAGACTGACACTTTGTATTGTTGCTGCCTTTGTTGCTGCCTACACCTCATATAGCGTTGCATACTAGTACTGTTGCTAAACCTTGAAAAGAGTAATTTCAAAATTCCCTTTACTATTTGGCTATCAGTTGTATTTAAATAAAAACAGGTTATTATTTAAATTTTTGTTATATTTAAGGTTATAATTTAAGGAAATTTTCCATATTTACAGAAACAATTTCATGATAAATGAACAAATAAATGTGCAATTAAACAATTATAACATTAAAAACAATTACTTTTACAAAAAGTAAACACTCCTTACGTAAGATAGGCAAGAAATTAATACTTAATTTGCCCATAGCAAATAAGTAATAGCTGGGTAAGTAAAATAATTGTGTGTGTGTTTTCATGTGTTTGTGTGTGTGCATATATATGTATGTAAGATTTCTCATTTAAATTTTCTTTCGAATGATTCTATTTAATTTATGAAGGTTTTGAAATTTCCAAGATATCGTGTGAAAACTAATTTTTTTGTAATCTATGTAGTCATAATAATTGTAACTCTGCGTGCCCAAAGAAACAGATGCGCACTGTAACGACCAGAAAACTTTAGTACAGACTGAGGGGTAGAAGGATTTGTTTCTATCAAAAACCATCCGTGTTATTTGTGTGTTCTTAATTTGGTTAAATATATATGTTGCCTTTGTGTAACCTATTCTAGAATAAAAAACAACTGTTACGCTGAATCCATCCCTCTGAATTAGCCACTTTTAGTTTAATTCTTAACGTACAATGATCTACACACTGTTTGCTTATGCACCTAATGAGATATATCATTTGAACCACATCTCTATCTCCAATAAAACAGATGCGTTGACACATTTCAAAAATACATGATAAACTCTTTCATCAATAAACAATCTTACACATCAGAGTATTGAAAAGACCGAAAATCATCTATGATTATAAATGACTATCTAAGATTCTATAGAAATCGCCGGTAGGGATAGATACAAAAGCTGAGTTGCCTGGAATGTGAAGGAATAACGTTTTCTTCCATTGTCATAACTGTTTATTTATGCTGTTGCTTTTGTTTTATGCTCGCCAAGAAAATGTGGAACTAAAATAGAAATGTTTTTCAATTAATCGAATGCAACCTGGAAAAGATGTACCTACCCCATGCTTGTTTCTAGTGAAAATACTCCATGCATGCATATATATATATATATATATATATTACCAAAATATACGATAAATAGTTATATACCTAAGATAACTATAGTAATGATAGAATAGTTTTAGCCACAGAAATACTAGAGCAAACTCCTAGACTTACGAACCAGGATTGCAGGTTTAAACAATGCTTTTCGGCCAGCCAACCTTCACCTAAATTTGTCAATACTCTGGGCCATAGGGAAATCAAGAAATTTCTAGAGAAGTTTAACTATTATTATAAATAAAACCATATTCTATTAATGCAAAACGATAATATTACAGCCTGTAATACTTACTAAAATAGTTTAAAATCAAAGTTAAAACTATTAGATAAAGACTTACCCGTGAGTACTACAAAACATATTCCCGGGCAATGGACAATGGACAATAACAGTAGCATTGATATATATATATATATATATATACTCCCAAAAATTTTATCTTAAAATCTGTTTAATTTGTAATAATCTTTAACCTTCCAAGTTCTTAGTAAGTTATTATCTACTCGCTAAAAAGGAATAACCGCGTAACTGTATCTTGAAAACTAAACAATCTGCGTTTTTAAAGTAATCTTAGATAGGATATCGTCAAACGATGTCTTTCTACCAATCACAAAATCCGTCCACGGAAGTACTGATAATGGCTTTATAAGTATGTACCTCGGTCAAGTCAAAAGGATGACATATGCCTGTTTCTATTACAGGTAACTTGAAGACTTTGTTGCTCGACAGATTTGATGTGTATCATCCCCACTACGTGGAAGGTGTTTAATGCCACACAGACTTTAACTCCCTACGTATTATATATATATATATATATATATATATATTGCAATTTAAGCTATGCTAGTTTTGCTTCAGATTTTCGATTTAATGAAGCCCCTTTATCAAACACAAATATTTTTTTCCACTTTAAATTTTAAGGCTGTCTTCGGTTAATGTAAAATAATAGGACCCGGATTTGGAACATTTTTTCTGATATATAGGGAATGAAAAATTAAAATGATATTTTGGCTTCACTATCCTTTAGAGAGTAGTTTTTTTTTTATCATACTTCAGATTTTTTTTTAACCGAGTTGATTCATTTTTTTTCTGGTATAAAATGTGTTTCGCATTTTTCCTTCAATACCGTAATATTAAAAGCGCTATGTTTTATATATTAAAACGAAAAAGGAAGTATTCATGGAATATTTTAAAATTACTATATTGTTAACAGAGGTATATAAGTTCTAATATTGCAAAAAATTGAAATTTTCAAATTATAGCATTTTTCTGTCTGAAAATGTGTTTTGCGTATGTTCAAGCTCTCGTACTTTTAACGAAGACAGCATTAAGGCTGCATTTCATATTAGAAGAAGATCAAATGAACAATGATTGATCTTGAAGTCACCTTGAAAAATATAAACTTTAACGTCTCCGAGAAAATTAATTAAAGTTATGAAAATTGATCCATGAATTTTATTTGCAGTTAATTATTATAAAATGCCTAATATATATATAGTTAGATTGGAATTTAGTACTTTTTAAAAAGAAACTTTTCGTAGATTAAATTATATTTATTATTTGAATTAAATATACTCTTATCAGACAGTAAGAGTTTTAATTAAGCCTTTTCATAATACATGCTGAACTGAAAAATCAGATTTAAAAAAAAAATTCACATTAATAAGTTAAATATTTTCCTCCGAAAAGCCAGAGAAGCTTTCAAAAATATGTCTAGTTTCCATTATTTTGATCGGTGAAAGAGAATTCGACTATACACTTAGTTAATTATTAGTTTTTAAGGTTATCATTATAAAAAGAAGAGCACTGATTATGAGACATTTTATTTTACAAATATTTACTTAGTTACACTAACAATGTATGCCTACAAGGGACATAAAACTTTTAACACTTCAAACAAATTGATTTATATAATTAAGTGTTTGTTATGGTTTTTAAGACTTTTTCAGCCGGTGAAGAGAGAGAGAAATGTTTTTAATAATATTTTGATTGATTTGAATTTTTCTCAGAGAGTAAGTGACATTTTGAAGATAGATATTCAATTAAAAGGGGTTAAAATTAAGAATTTCCTTTTTTGTTAAAAAATAAAATAGGTTAATCTTGTTTATGCACGCTGTTTTTAAAATGTATCATTTTGGTGATCTTGGTAATTCTTAAGTTATCTGAATAAAAGCGACATTTTTTTTTTAAAAAATTGGATATTTGAGTTTTTGTGTGGTTTTAGATTTATTGAGTACATTTTAAGAAAAAACTGCTAAATTTAAGATGAGAAAAAGAAATTGATAGTACTAAAATGGGCAAAAATTGGTAAAAATTAATAAAAAATTAAATGAATAGGGCAGATTTTGCGCAAAAAGTTTTTATAAACAAATTCTCAATTTTTTAAATTTAATATTTTACTTTGCTATTCGTTCTTGAAATGACCTTCAGGATATGAGATATTTTAATTTGAAGGACTTTATCCTGGCTATTTCATAAAATTGCTTGAAAAAACAGTGATTATATTCACTTGAGGAACTGCAAATTTTGTAAAAAAACACACATTTATTGATAAATCTGAAAAATAAAACACTTGTATAATTATCAGAGCATACAAAATAAAATCAGTTAATTATTTTCAGAACTTTTTGAGCATTTGCAGTCCCCGTTTGAGTATTTTCTACAAAAATACATTTCGAGTAAAACGCAATATAAATTTTGACTTCTTGCTTAAAGTAGTAGCATCTAAATTTTACTAAACCACTTGTGGTTTTGGCTGTAGTGAATGGAAAATGAAATCCTCGCTATTTTTATAAAGCTATTAAGTAACTTGTTAAAAAAATAAAATTTGTCAGTTTTTGACAATATTTAAGATTTTGGGGTAGTCATAGACACCTTAAGAATATATTTTTAGCACTAAAAACTGATCAGCAATTTTCTTTAGGCTGGTGTCAAATAGATTGCAATAACTCGAAAAGTATTTGGCGATAAATCTCTAGAATTTATTTAACTTGATGATCAGCTTTGCCATTAGATTAATATAAAATTACACTAATATTTGTAAGGTTTCTTTTTTTGTTTTAATTGAGAATTTTAGAATAAGCTATGATTTACTCTGTAGCTAAATTGTCTTTTATTTGTTTAAGGCTTTTTTTTTTCATTGAACCCCTTATGTGGTCATTTTTTAATCTAAAATGCTTCGAAAAATACAATTTTTTTCATTGTTTATAACAAAACACCATACTAACTCCCACCTTCACAATAGAAGAATACCAGAGGAAAAGCATCTCAATACCATACACACACAGCATCACCTTTTCAAAATACTAGCACTAAATAATACACTACAAAAATTAAAAATAAGAGCAAATCAAAGAAATAAAGATAATATAAATGCCTGTACAGTGTACCAGCAAACCAGTTACGGCCAGCTTTCGGTAGCTTGTACCATGTACATTCAAACAGTTTTAAGGGATTGAAATATATTATTCGTGGATAAACAGACATATTGTCCGATTTTAAATTCACTAATTTTAATATTTTACAGAACAATTTTTAATATTAAAATGTCTACATTAATAAAATATTCTTATCTGTTAATATATTTTAAATATTTTATATATTTTACATTAAAACTTCTGAAGCTTTTTCTTTATTTAAACTGCCTTAATCGAATAAATCGTAACGAAAAAATTCACTCATGACAATTAGAGATCACTGTGGATTTATATAAAAAAATAATTATGCTTTCTAAAAAATACGACCCTCAGAACACTATTCAATAATGAATGAAACAGAAAATTATAATTTTTTTAACTGAGGAGGAAAGAAAATGTATGGAGCTCTATTAAAATATATACAATGATGCAAAAAATTATAGTAAATATTTTTAAAAAATTCCTTAGTACTTGCAAGCGTATTATATTTCTAGCGTTTTGAGAAAACGGACTCAGAAATGAAATTCCTAAAAGAATTTAAAATTGTATACTTATTTTGAATTTCAAAAGTAAAAATTTTAAATTATGCAGAAATGACCAAAATAGTATAAAAGAGAGAGAGAAACTAACTAAAAACATTTAATGTTCAATAGATGTTTCGTTAATGTACATTACTGGTCCTTAAAATTTCTACATCAGGAAGAAATGCAGTAAAACAAAATGATATTTATTGGACAATTATATTACTCTAAAAATAACAAGTGATTAAATTTTCAAGAAATTTGGATGCATAGATCCTGAGAAAGTAGTACCCATAACAACCACCTCTGGCATTAATAGTTGCATTATATGCCTGGGCATTGACTCAAATAGAGATCGGATGGTATATACAGGTACAGAAGCTTATGTAGTTTCAACATGATGCTACAGCCTCATCAAACGTAGCGGCTAGCGTATGATGATGAACCAGTCACCCGGCAACCATGGACCAGAAATTTGCTATTGACGAGAGAGATCTGGTGATTGTGCAAGTCTAGGCAACAGCCAAATATTTTCCGTATCCAGAGAGGTTTATAAAATACTGGAAACACGCAGTCTTGCACTAACCTGCTGAAACATAGGGTTTTGCGGGGCTCGAATAATGGTTCGAGTCACGGGTCGCAACGCACCGGAAATATATTGCGCACGGCACAAAATGCCATCAATGTGAACAAGAGGTGACCGATATGTATATCCAATAACACCCCAGGCTATCACTCCAGGTGATAGGCCAGTATGACAATGACTAATGCAAGCTGCCAATGTGCGTTCACCATGATGCAGCCAGACACGGATGCGACCATTTTGGTGCTGTAAGCAGAATCTAGATTCATCCGAAAAAATGACATCTAGCCATTCGTGTTCTCAGGTTAGTCGTTGATCACCCCATTGAAGACGCTCCTGTATGTGATGAAGCATCAAGGGTCGTCACAGCCATGGTCCCCACGCTGAGGATCCATGCTGCTGCAAAAGTCAATGGACTGTTCGTGCAGACACTTTTTTTGCCGCAAGCGACTCCAATTCTTGAACCAAAGCACGTGACGTGGCTGAATGATACATTAAGGCTATGTTGGTAGCATGCCTGTATTCTCGGCTGCTAGTGATAGGTGGGCCGTTGAGATCCTGCATGGCGTTCCGTATTACCGTCCTGAATCCATCGATTCCACATTTTGCTAACAGTTATTGGATCTCGGCCGATAGGAGCAGGAGTACTGTGATACCGTTAACTGCAAGATCGGTTCGCTACAATTTGATCTTTAACAATGTTAGAAATGTTCTGGTACGCATTTCTGCTTCTCACACGCGGCACCACAACAATTTTTCAACAGGCACAATGTTCAATATGCTATTTTTATATGAGAAACCGGCTGTTCAATTTCCTCATATAAACACATTGTTGTTTTCGCTATCGGTGCCTTCTTTGTCTGGATGCGTTGAAAAGCTAATCATTTTCATACCACAGTAGCCTCTTCCTGACGTTTAAATTCCACGTTTGTAACATTACGTCTTCGTAGTGTAGCAATTTTAATGTCCAGTAGTTTATGAGAAAAATACAGCTTTTTTACATACTATTTTACAATTTATTACTTGAAAATAATATTTGTTTGGAGGTGGATGAAAAATTCCTTTAAAAAGTTTTTATTTTCTTAGATAAAAATTCAGCTTTCAAATGTTTTAGTTACTTGACACTATTAATATTTTTCTGGCACACTCTGCTGTCTATAAAGTCGAGTGTTCATGGTCACGAACTTGTATGTTTCGAATTGTGGGTTTCGTGTCCAGGTGCCATTTAAAACTCACTGTGTGAAAGGTATGTGAGGCACATTAAATCTATCAAAGATAAATATGCCCTCATCTGAAAATTTGGAAAATAGACCGCCGCTCTCCTTCGCTTAATCATCATCTTCGTGTTAAATCTGTGATTTTGATATAAATAAATTTAATTAACTAATAATATGCTAAATTAAATAAACTACAAATAAGAAAATTTCTAAACGGTAAACTATAACTTCGCGGACATGTGTTTCGTTACATAAATTATCATATAACTTTTTTATACAAAATTTCTGGACGAAATCTCAAGAGAATGAAATAAATAACGTAAAATATGAATTTTTTTCATCATACTCAATTGAATTTGTCATCAATTTTTAAGCGTAATAGGAATTATATTACATGCGAGCACTACTTTTGAATTTCGTTTTTGATTTTGTAAGTTTCTCTTACTCCATTCTTTATCGATTCAACATAGATTCACTCTTTATATAGTGCATCATATTAATATAATATCAAACTTTTCGATGTACACATTGATATAGATAATATGAATGTTCCCATTAAACTATTACGTTTTTCTCTAATTGGGGCGCATTTTTATTTTGAGCTTAAGTTAAGGGATGCGAAATATTTTAGTTCAATGGAGATAAATTCTTATAATAATTTCAATTTTGGAATTTTGATTGTTATAATAACATGGCTGAAAGTCACATAAATTAGATGAAAATTATTTTTTGCTGAAACATTTTAACAAAAATCAAGAAATGGGCTTAACCCGTTAACGCCCAAATTATTTTAAAACCGAAATTTTTGAAAAATATTTTTAAATTACATTTCATATAACATAAATAGAGAAATTATGAAGTTGTATCCATTTTCCGTAATTAGCAGCTAAGATAATAGGGGATCTATAAATAGATCGCTGGGCGCTTATGGTAGTAAAAGACCAAGTAACTTTCCTGTGATTTTATATTTAAAAATTTACAAATTTAGGGGGAAGAAACTTTTGGAATTTAAGAACAACTAATGAGATTTAAAAGAGAAAATATTATTTTAGTGATCTAAACTTATTAGTTACAATTTTATACAGCCAATTTGTAAAAGTTAAGTGTCATATAATGGAAAACATTTCATACGAAGGGTTGCATTGCATTTTGTACAAAACGTGAGAGGTCTACCCTTACATTTTTGAGACTGGCATCTTTGGTTTTGACTTTTTCCTATAACATGTTTTCTTCTATCTAAACGCACAGAGTCTATTACGTTTGATCGTGATGACATCATTAGAGGTCTTCCAATGCCTTTCTTAGAATTTGTTCCCCGTTTGAGGTACGCAACCGCTAAATATTTTCCGATGTCTTTTATACTTTTCTTTTCGCATTTTGTTAAATTGAACAGCATATACGTATTTACGATAGCCATGTCGATAACTCTAGTAAAGATTGGCCAGTACCACTTTTTGCCACGGATCTGAATTGTGTGTTTTTCTAAGAGCCAGTCATGCTGGTCGACTCCACCCATTTTTTGTGATACTGGTGAATAGTATTAGGTTGCAAAATTTGGGATTTTTCTTTCAAACCTTTTTGATGCCTTGAAACTTGGATTAAAGGTTCTATGTAATCAAAGTTTGTCGCCGTTGTTACACACTTGTTATATATTTCTATTTGACTATAATCTCTCATTTCGTTCTTTTCGTTGGAACAGTAGTCATAAGAACCACGATTTTATCTTTCTAATATCTTATCAGGCATTAAAGGGCAAGAAGCTGTTCTATTGTTTCTAATTGTGCCAGTGGCTTTGAATCATTGCGTTTTTAATTAGAACAGCAGATCATAAGACTTAAAAAAATTGTCAAAAAAGATGATGTGGCTGTTAGGATCAGTTACGGGTTGTAGCATTTTTTTCACCACTCGTCCTCCAAGTGGTTCTTTTGGAGTTTCAGGAGTATTGGACAAACTCTCCTTGCTACAATATAAATCAAAAATTTAACAGTATCCCTTTACTCCAAACATGGCCCAAAATTTATTCCCAAACCGTATGGGCTTACCTTTAAGAAATTGTTTGAAAAAATGATGTCCATAATACCTAATAATCATTTCATCAACTGACAGAAATTTATAAAAAAATTCCGAATTTTTGAAAACTTTGATTAATATGCGTGATTAATTTTCTTATTTTGAAAGCCCGATCTGATTTTTTCATTACTGAATCATTATTGTAGGCAAAATGTATTACAGACTTAATTGTTATATATTTATTTCGGGACAGTGAATTTTTCACAATCTGTATCATGAGGTCTTTGTCCTCTGACCCCAGTAATGATGTTCACTGGTTAAAGTGTGGTAGAAAATACATATATTCTAACGCTTCTTCGGCTGTGTGAAACACTTTACGCCGAGACATTCTGAATGAAATGAAACGGGGGAGAAGTGATATTAGTTACCACTAACGCCCAGCAATCTATTTATAGATCAGCATGTTTAAACTTACATTTTAATAATACAAACAGTTATTTTTCTAATATAAATAAGCCAGAATAATTAAAGAGGTATTGAAAATATAAAACACATTAAAAAAGTATTACTTACTTTTAATTTTTTTTGTTGGATACAAAATCGAAAGCTGCACTTTGAAGCTTCAAAATGGCGAACATCACGCGCTAGCTGCTGGACTTCTCTGGGAAAGAATGCTTCAAATCTCGTTTGGGGATGTGGCCACACGTGTAAGGAAAACAGCCAATGACAATGCGAAGTGATTAAATTATATCGTTTTTACTGGGAGTTCTGAGTGGGAGATGATCTGTAGATAGATCACTGGGCAGTAACGGGTTAATAGCAAGAACAACTCTTAAACTTTCATAAATATAAGGATATGATTACTTCTGAGCGAATAATTAAAGGCCCTTTTACAAACTTAAAACTTTTAATCGAAACTCACGATGAGTTTTACAATTAATATTAATTTAGAAACTTATGATGGTTAGATTTCATGTTTGATAATGAACCATGTTTTATTTGTTAACAGTTCTTATCGAAACTAAAAATAATGAATGTTACATTTATTCCGAACATTGAAGCTGATATAGCTGTACGAATATAATTAGATATCATACATAAAAATAACTAAAAAGCATTTAAATCTCAAAAAAAGGTCTAAGTGAAACTAAAAACCGATGAGTTTTATACGTATGTAATGGTATCATCTACATAAGCGAGTAACATCCTCCGGACTGAAGTGATCACTTTTGCCTTGTGATCAAGCTACCGGGTTACAGAACACTAGGTCGCGGGTTCTGTCCGGATTGGCACCACTTTACATAAAACGAACTATGAAACTGTGATAGCTCTAAACGAATATGATAAGACATTACACAAAGAAACTAAAGGGATTTTTTATCTTAAAAATAATTTTAACATAACTAAAGAAATGCTAAATCTCTTTCAAGAGCTAAAGATCCACTCATTGAAGTAAAGGATTCTCTTGTGTGAAATGAGCAAGGAATTCTTAAATGCAAACTCTTTATATCCCTTCACTGGCACACTCTAGACTCCTTTACTCCTTTTATAGAGAATTGATTGATTGAAGTCGTCACGAATTTCAAAGTCGTCGTCATTCAAAATTGAAGCTGTTGTTTCAAAGCAACATTAGGACGATTAGAAAAGGATTTAGTCATTTTGAAACTCAGTCAAGTGACGAAGAGGTTACCTGAGCCACTCTTCAAGCTTCCACACAAAATAAATTGGATAATTCCAGTTCTGGTAAATTTAACGCCCATTAACCGATCTACATTGAAAGTATTTAGTGTTTAAAGGCTCACCCAAGCACTCGACCGAAATAATGTCGGCCACGAGTTCGCAAACTTTACCACTCGGCTACCGCGAGCAGCTGGAGACGTTAAAGACATTCCACATTGTTCAGCTTAAGTCCAATTGCTAAAGAGAGGATCATTGTTCTGCCTTGAAATTTTCCATATCTTTTGGATCAAAAAAGTGGAAATCTGTGTTGTTGTTTTTATCATACCTTGTTTGAGAGACTTCAAGGGGTTTTACTGTCTTAGTCCTGGACGAGCCTTTACCGGAACTATACAGTGTGTCCCGAAAATGGCACCCAAACTCTGCACAGCCAGATTCCTCTGTGGGAATACATAAAAAATTGCCCAAGGAACAATACCCGTCTGATAAACAGTTACGAGAAAAGTTCGGTAAATGATGATGAATGAGTGATGATTCATGATGGATCTCCACCACATTTCTATGTTAACGTTCGTGATTGGCTGAATATGGTATAACCCGGCGTTGGATCGAACATGTGAGTCCAGTTCTATGACCACTATGATCCTCAAATCTCATATGGTTGAATATTTTTTTCTATGGGGCAATCTCAGGGAAATAGTGTATCAAAATGTAGTGACTACACAAGCGAACTTAGTCGCCTGTCTGCATAGTACTAGTACTTCTGTGGTCACCACGCTGCTGCATTCATCTATTCCACTTGTAACGGGTTCTATTCGGGTCTTCTACTAATCCTCTTGGGGAAAACGATAATATTCTTTTTTTTAACTGTGATATTAGTTTAAAAAACGCTTTCCGTAGAGATGACCCCTCAGGGGCTCACCTTCTTTAGGTGAGTACAGGTGTCACAATCCGAGGTGCCCTAGTCATCTTTTCCTTTTCCCAAGGGGTTTACTGTCTTTGGTAAACACGGGCTTCACAATCCCGGGTACCCTAGTGATCCTTCTCTATTTTCGACCCTTCTTCTCGTCATTACTTTCATTCTTCTCTCATTTCCCGTCTAGACAACAGATTAAAAATTTTTAAATATACATGATTATAAAATCGAAAATTCCTTTTTGTGATTAAATTCTATTCTTTATATATATTTGTTATTAACACAGTTTTGTTTTTAATTTGTGATACATTAATTTGGTTCCTTTATTATTGATTTTATTTTCGATATTCGTATTGTTTTACTAACACTGTTGTTTGTCAACCCGCATGTTTGCCGTGTGCGGCGTCCCGTAAGGAGGAAAATGGTGTCCTGGGATACCTTTTGCGTACCCTTTGGCCCACGCTTCGCTGTAGACGGGTGGCAGGAGTGAGCCCGCTCCTGTCAATCGGCTGTTGATAAGTCTTTTCGGAGACATTGCTGTAGGGTTAGTGCTGCAGATCAGGGGTGGCGGTTTACCCGTTGGATCCTCGCCCTGATGCTGTAGCACTATATTCTGGGTGTACTCCAGGTAAGCGCCGTGTCTGGTTTTTGCCAGATGACCGGCACACTGCCTCCCTTGTTGGACTCCGTGGTGGGTGGAGCCACACCAGGATGAATACCATCTCTCTTTCATGGATCCTGAAATTTCGTGCCCGGGTAAAGGCCTCATTTTACCCAACATCAACATTGATCAGATAGCAATTAATGCACGTTTCCTGATTTTATCCTTGCCCAATGGTGAGATTTTGAAAAAATCTCCTTTCGCTATTCAAAAGGCTCTACAAGGAATCGGTGAACCGAAATCGGTTAAAAAATTAAGATCAGGTGATTTGCTTGTGGAAACAAAATCTGCTATACAATCAAAGTCCTTTTTATCTGCAAAAACATTTCTTGACTGTCCACTTCAAGTTTCTCCACACAGATCTCTTAATACTTGCCGAGGTGTCATTTCTGAACCTGACTTGTTAAACACTTCTGAATCTGAAATCTTTGAAGGCTTCTCAGATCAGGGTGTGATTCAAGTTAGAAGAATTACAATAAAAAAGGATAACATGGTTTGCCCTACTAAACATTTAATTTTAACATTTAATAACCCAAATTTACCCACTTCAATCAAAGCTGGATACCTGAATTGTAAAATTCGTCCATACATTCCGAATCCTCTGCTCTGTTTTAAGTGCCAGAGGTTGGACATTCACAAACTTCCTGCCGCGGCCAACTTACTTGCTCTAGATGTGCATCTGTTGGACATGCTTCTACAGATTGCACTCTAGAGCCTAAATGTATTAATTGCTCTCAACCCCATACAGCTGATTCCAAACTGTGCCCCAAATGGAAAACCGAAAACAAATTCAGACAATCAAAACGAATAATAACATATCTTACCCAGAAGCCCGAAAATTAATAGTTCCACAAACATCACAAACTTACGCCCAGGCTACCAAATCCTCTACTATAAACAGTTCTACACAGACAGACGAAGATATAACAAAAATAAAATGTCCACCCTTAAATTTACTACAGCCAATTTCATCCCTCCCAAAACCAAATATACCAACATCCACTCCTGCTGCTTTCACATCATCTTCAGCCCAGGCACACCTCTTGCCCTCTACCTCTTCAATAGCCACTACAGTGTCAGAAACTCAGCCACCGACTCCTATTTCTAATTCAGTACTTACCACCACCAATAATATGTTCACCCCCATTAAATCATCCTCAATCACATCCGCTTCCACATCAATCTCTTGTACTGAACCCCTTCTGCATCTACAACACAGGATTCAAAACAAAATTCAAAATCTTGGGCAAGAAAAAAAAAATTCTTAAAAAAAATAAACGATGCAAAAATAGAAATAAAAATGGCACCACACAAACCACGGAAAAGTACACCCCAACAGGATACCTCGGATGAAGAAATGATAGAATATAATCAGGAGGAATTGGTTCTACCGAAATACTACCATATTGATACACCGTATTCTCACATTATTACACCTACTCGATATAAAACTGGCACAAAGTAATTGTTCTCTCTTTTACAATTTACATTACCAGCAAATGGCTGACTTTTTTTTAAATATAGATTTTTACTTTTGAATTTTTCTGCTTTAACCTTTCTTGACTTTGTGGCAGGGTTCGTCCCCCACCAAAATGTATGTTCCTTTATTTTTGAATTGAATTTTAATATTTCAATTTTACTTTGTACTCTTGAAACAGTGTTCTTGTCGGCATTTTTAGATATTTTAAAACGTTTTGAATATTTTAACGAACGTTTGGCGCAGTATAGCCGGCCTCGGCTCTTGTGCCAATAAACCCCACAATCACTCACTCACCCGTAGAGATGACTTGATTTATGCAAATGCAACTGCTATTTAAGTGACAGTCGTTAAATAGGCGATGCCATTTTTAAGCTTCGATCGTTAAATTATTTCCAAGAGTTATTAAACAGTTATTAGTGGTCGCCCATCTTAAAATGAAAAGTAGAAGGAAAATCCACCAAAAAAGTGGAAGGCATCACGTTTGTGCAGCTGAACAAGCAAATGGGCTACGAGCCGGACCGTATAAAGATATGTAAGCAAGATGAGTACCTTCCATAATTTAGTTCTATAAATTCGGCTTAAGATTTCTTATTGCTCCCAAATTTAAGTTATAAAAATGCATTTCGTAAATTATTAAAGGTTGAATAAAATTGGTTAGTCTGATACCCCATGTCTGCTTCTTTCTCGAACCCTCCTACACCCAGGTCACGACATATTGCGAAGTCAAGCCTGTGGCGATATGTACGACAGACACTTTGAACATTTTCCTTTTTTAAATATTTGCAAATACTGCTGCTGATGTGTTCAATAAGTAATTTTTTTCTGGTCTAGTATGATGCTTTATTTTTCGTATTTTTCTCGTAAACCATGGATCGTACAATTAGAGTTCTTGGTGCATTTTTTATGTACTTGCAACAATGATTCTGGCTGAACAGTTTGGGTGCTATTTTGGGACACCCTGTATTAAGTAAACCAAAACAGCAAAAATATTTCATTTAAATGAATTTTCGGAAATAACAATTTTTTTAATTTACGAAATTTGCATAAAATTATAAAAAATACTTCAACTAACTCAGATGCGTTGAAAACCAATTAATTTTATTTTTCTGAAGCTATTCGTTGTATCCAAAAGTAGTAAGTAACTTATGTCTAAAAATTTACCTAATCATTCAATATTCCTTAAAGTATTTTTAAAATATTTTTTAATGAGTTCTGTTTTATGTTTATTAAATTTTTGTCGCGGTATTACAAAGAGGAAAAGAGCGTAGGTTTTTTTTTTTCTTTATGATTTGCTGATTGAGCAAAAACCGACTAATGCTCTTTAAAATATATTTTGCAGTTAAAAATAAACACTGAGAGAAAAAAAACTCGCATTAGTGTAGCAATGTTATTGATCAAAACCATCTTTTATTTATTTATTTTTTTTTTTTGCTCAAGATTTCTTGATTCCCGAACAAAGTGCTGATTCTTCTTTAGCGTAAAAATATCAATATTTATTTTGGAATATTTTTGCTCGCTTAGAAATTTATCGTTTGTCTAAAAAAATGATAAAATGTTTTGTATATTTGCGATTTTAAGTAATTTTTTGAGGGATTTTATTGGTGGTTCCTTGAGGTAAAATCTGAGATTCTGAATTTTTAACAGATCGTGATACCAATAAATTTAAATTTTTAATTTTAATGTCAAACATGTCAAAGAGAGGAAATAGTAAATCTAATTAGCAGTAGAGTAAATTAAAATTATTTATTATTTAAAGTTATGTAAATTAAAGTAATTTATTTACTAAGTAAAATTAAAGTTTTTTCAAAAAAATAATTTTAGTTAAACTGCTGAATATTAAGTCAGCTTGTGTGTATATGTTTCTCTCACTACATTTTTGAATCAACGTTGTAAATATTTCTTCTCCACGTGTGCTTGTTTTTATTACAGAATGTGTTAGTAACGCTTAAATATTTTTAAGTATCAATTCTCAACTGCTTCTCTCTCGAGAAAAAAAGGCAAACTAGTAAAATAAAAAATACAATATGTGGAATAAAAACTGTATGAATTAAATTCTATAAATCATTGGATATTACTCTCAAATCTGAAGAAAATGAACAATTAATAAGAATTTCAATTTAAAAAATCTATGACACAATACTAAAAGTCAAAATAAGAAATAATATATATTTATATAGTAATCCCTAATAAATTAATCTTTTATAACTTTTATTTATCTATGGTCCATTTTTTCAGAACCCACGTTAAAATATTAAACTAACTACCCACCTAACAAGAAACAGTTGAACTACATCTATCCACCCACCTAGATCATGTGATTACGGAGATTTCTGGAGATTCTTCCCTTTTTTATCTGATTTCAATATGTGTTACCGGCAGCAATTTGGTTTATGTTTTGTGTCTTCTTGTCTGCTTCTTGTTATGTTGGAACGCAATATGTTAAATCTCCAATAAACCGGGTTAACTCCCTACAAGACTGCCTCATTAATTCCATAAATATGCAATCATATAAAATATGATCAACCTTAAAGGAAATAATACAAAGGGCAAAGACTTGTCATTTCGTTACAATAATGCTATCCACTCGCCACGTCTTAACAGGATTACTACATTTATAACTACCACTCTCCAGAAACATTTTATACATACAGTCGACTCTCGATAATTTAAAGTTGTAGGGACCTATGAAAACCCTTGAATTATCAAGAAGGCAGAAAAAATTCCCAAAATACACGAAGAGAATTTTTTGACAACACATTTAAATTTGAAACTATGTAACAAAACAACAATTGCATATATGTATAAAATTATTTTAAAGTATTTTTAAAAGTGCATATTATACAGTATAAATATTATGCAGAAGTTAAAAGTGCTCTATTAACCCGGCACTACTTGTGTAATGTGTGTCATACACACCGTCTAATTTTTTTCATCGCTCCTTCTAAACTTTTTTTTTTCTTCTTGGAAAATGGATAGTTTCTCCTGTAGCTGACTTTAAGGTAATATCCTTTGAGGGGCCTTAGCTTGTAGGCGAATTCCAAATATATATTTTTGGGTATCTCCTCTTCGGGTATGTCATAACCTGCACGTGAATCACCGTTACAGTTCTGAATGCATAAACACGTTTTAAATCTCCTTATGCTATTCCTAAATATGATGAAGAAATGTGATAGTTAAGTAGTTTAATAAACACAGTGTTTAATAGATATAGTAAAACAGTATTTTCGCAAGAAGAAATTCTCTTCACGGTTATGATGAGGAAAAATCAAATGTTGGAGAGTATATCAGCAAGTACGATTCCTCCACTGAAATAGATCCAGGTTTAGAAAAGGAAGACACTGTTGAAAATGAATGCTTTATATGCAGAGACACAAAAATATTTGAGAAGAATGTAATTTTAAAGGGGATAACTGGTACACCTCTTATCCACTTTCAGCTGAATTTTCGAAGAAAAAAAAACTATAGCTGAAACAAAATAAGAGGGGGAAAAAAGAAATTCCAAATTTTTAAATTTGAAAAATAAGGTAGTTTACTCCTATATGCTAAGTTTGAAAAAGATACAGATTAGAAAAAAATTAATATCTAGTGAAATCAAAGCACTTATTCAAGACGAGATTCAGGGAGTGTATATGTATTGCCCTGAATGCCCTTATAAAAGAACAGAAAAACTAAACTTATGTGTGAATAATGTAATAAGCATGTTGTATTTTCTAGTTTTCTTCCTTTTTAACCTTTGTATACAAAGTTTACGGTAAAAACACAGTGTGAACACCCCTAGTGCATGACACACCCTGCGGGAGAACTTTAGGTCTTTTTTTCTAGCGATGCTGTCACATTAAGATCGTTTTATTTTCGATAGTGATTGATTTCTGTGAAAGCTCGTGTTGCCCAGTTAATGAAGAGAGAAAATAAATACCATTTTGATTGTAAGAGAAACTTCGGGTGGAGATAAAAAAAACAATGAGATAATGAGAAATATCAGCTGCTTCAAGCATTTTAGACGCCTTGTAGCAAAAATTGACATAAAGTAAATCTTATCGTAACTGTGCGTTGCAGATACTATTTTAAACAAACAACATATTTCATTTGGTATTTTTGTATTTTAAAAACATAGGGAAACGTTAATTCGACAACAAGATATAATAATACTTTAGGGCTCACAATTTTAAATCATACATTAGTCCAAGAGCATGGACTATTACAGCAATAAAATAAAAGTAATCAAGGATACAACAAATTAGTCAAACATTCACGAATTTATATATCAGCAAAAAGTAATTCGATAAATTGGAGCACATAAATTAATAAAATAGGTCAAAAGGTAATAATGAATTTTTGTTTGAATTAAACTGCGTTTGATAACGTTCGAAATATATGAGAGGTTTCAAAATTATACTCGAAATTAAAATACAGTCATTGCTTTCATTCATTGTACAAATGTTTAATCATATTCACTGAAATAGCAATTGGATTTACGGGTCAATGCTCTTCCTTTTTCTCAAAACTTCGCTCACACACACACACCGTGTCTTTAATTATTCTAGAATTTTAAACATAAATATTGAATTTAAAAAGTTCCTTTTATGAGATTAAATCCCACAATGATTGAGAGATGTAATGATTGGAATACATACCACTATCATGAAAAGTATTCTTCTTTTGCTGTAGTGCGTTTCATCCTGGAATTCATACGAAAGACGCGATATATATAAACGAAAAATACAACACAATCACAGTTTATTACAAATTTACAGAGTTTATTACAAATGGTTTCAAATAGAGTTTATTAACAGCATAGAACAGAAAGTGTGGGCTGCTTTCCATTTGAGACCGGAATCCATTTCAGGCTGAAAGTCCGACTTCTATTACCAGAAATACATCCGTACCTTATTCAGGATTCAAACCTGAGGTCACTTGATTACAAGTCGAGTGTCATAACCTCCAACCATACTGGTTGGGCGGCCGTCGTCTTCTTTTAAAATTAACAGTTTGTAAACATGAAATTTTTCTATTTTAATTTGAGTAATGAATGAATGAATGATTTAGAGAGCTTTTCTGCTCTCTTTTTGTGCCAAGAACACATACAATTCTTTTTTTTAAAAATGATTTTTTCTTGGAAAGTAAAAATATAACATTAATATAAAAAAGGCCATATAGTAATTCAGGAATGTAAATAATTGCACATGCATAATTAATAGAGTTAGAATTTTAGAAAAAATAAATTTTAGCTATAGTTTTACGTATATGAAAGTTATTCACACTTATATACTTGTGTGTGTGAGCGTGCGTGCATATGACATATCAGAATCAACATGGAGACTTTCCAAATATTGCGTTTTTATTCATTTAAGATCGCATCAAAGGGCTTATAAGGTAGAGACTTTCAGCGTTGCAAGCCGACACCAATTGCTTTTAATTTTGGTTTGGTTTATATAGTTGTTGTACAAGGGGTGATCAAATGAAAAGGTACGAAACGACACGGTGGGTACAAATATAGACTTTATTCAAAATATACACCATAGGCCTGAGCACAACGATCCCACTGATGAACAAGCCGCAGGATTCCTTGTTCCCAGAATTCCTGTGGCTGTGACGAGACCCAGTCCTTCACAGTGTCCTTGAGTACGTCGTCCGAGTTGAAGCGCTTTGCTTTCAGGTGTTTCTTCAGTGAACCAAACACATGGAAATCGCAGGGTGACGTGTCCGGACTGTAGGACGGATGGTCCAACGTCTCCCATTGGAACTTGTCCAGTTCCATTTGTGTGACTCTGGAGACGTGTGGACGCGCGTTATCATGGAGCAGAACCACACCCTCCGTGAGCAGCCCCGGTCTTTTGTTCTTGATGGACCTGCGTAGGCGTCGGAGTGTCTCACAGTACACATCGGAGTTAATGCTTTTTCTGTGCTCGAGTAATTTGTGCTCGCATTATTTGAACTCCACTTTTCATAAGAGCCTTTGCTCTCTCCTGCGCATGCGGGCACCCGCGCATGATCCGATCCCAGTCAGAGTCTCCAATGGCATCCCGAGATTCTCGCTACATTCTCCTTGGCGGAATATGCAAATATTTAACTGTTACATTTTTATGTCGTTTCGTACCTTTTCATTTGATCACCCTTGTACATATTGCTAATTCAGCCGCATTAAGCTTAGGTTTTTAATGGATGGTAACTCGTCCAATGGTTTGGGCTATATTACAAAAAATTCTTGAAATATGCACGCCTTAAAATCTTTTGAATGATTAGAATTCTGGAGTATAAAGGAAGCAATTTGAATTGTGGAGAGATTATTGCTTCCTCTCGAGTTTGTCCTTCTTTTACATAAAATTTAATGAAGAAATTAGAAGGCAATACATAAATCAGTTGAAAACATAAAGCTTAATATTCTATGATATAAGATAGAAAAAATGGAAGTAAAAATTTTTTCAAGAAATCAGAAGAGATTTAATGATCATTAGTGGGATATATTATTATAACATAGTTTCTATATCCGCCGAATATAATTGATGAACGCTGATTCAGTGCTATTGACCTAGTCCCACGATTAAATATTTTTATTTATTGTCTTCTCATATTCGCAATTCAATATTTAATTAGTTTTGAAATATAGCTCACTTACTTTGCATAAATAAATCCAGCGACTGGAGTAGAAGGATTAGATTCCATTAGATTTAATAAAATTGTAGATTTATTTTATGGTTTCTTCTGCAATTTCTTTTTGTACCAGATTAGAACAATTCAAATTTTTTTTCGTTTTTGTGTTTCACAACTATATTATTAATATGAGAAATTATTTAACAGCTATCGCAGTATGCATTAAATTCTTCTTTTTTTGTTTTCGTACATTTTTTTATTTAATTCCCTTTTTCTTTTTTATCTGTTTTACTAGCAAAATAAACACCAGAATTCTTCATTTAAGTTTACGTTATACATTGTACACAGTTGTTTTTACTTTTATGTTTATGTGAAAATGTTTACGTGTGCCTACATATGAAACATACATTTCATAATAAAAACAAAAATTTTAAACAAACAATTACCTTAAATTTATATAAAACGTATTTCAATATTTAAAATCCCTACTACATTTATTCAAATTTTCATAATTGAAACGATACTTTTAAAAATATTCTTAGGAGTGGTATTGTAAGAAGTACTTTTATTTTTAGAATTTTTTCCATGTTGGTCGCCATAAAAAGTTGCATCTATGACTTTGATGATTTTTTTTAAAAATGTCATCTATCATGAAGTTAAGAAACAGCCATTGTGTAAAAAATTTTAATCCATTATTAGAATTATCAAACATATTTTACAAAACAAGCAGAAAAAATTTTAAAACTTTATATTAAACATAAAAATATACTTGGCATTTTAAATACTTGATTATCATGAAAAATAAAAATCTGAGCACAAGCCATTTAAAATAGTAATGGTAAGCGTAATAATCAAAACAGCTCAATGTAGATGTAACGAGTTTCAGTTACGGTTTAGGCTTCGAAATATTGTTAAACACAGTTAAATAACTGTCTTACTAATGAAGCTAGATCTACAAAATCCTGTACACGTATTCAAAAAAAAGTTACACAACAAGAAGTAGTAAAAAAAATCGGATAATGGTAATGGGTAATGATTTCCCTATAATTACAATATAATCATTAATAATGAGTATCTGAATAAAATAAAATTGTTAATCACCAATAAATTATTAATAAAATTGTTCTATCATTACAAAAAAAATATAGCAAAGTATCAAAAATTTTGAGATTATTAATCTTGCATTATATTCCTTGCTTTTTAAAATCTTCATTAGATACCTTATATCAGTAATTTGTCTACTTATTTGATTAAATCTTGTGTTGACAAATACGTCACTGAGTTCATCTGCCTGAGAAAAATGACGCCATAAAGAATTTCTGCCTTACGACACCAATAAAAGAGCCACTAACGAACCCTATTGGGAATCAGTGATGCTCGAAGACCTACTGGCTATAAAAAGGAGATATTTGGCGCGATTTATGGGTTCTTTCAACAGCCGGCCAATCAACAGAACGAATCATCCGAAAAGTAGACACACTATGATTCTAACTACTTGCTAGAATAGAGAGTGCCTCAAAATGATTGCGCTCTTGATTTTCCCCGTTGACTAAGTTATTGACATTTTTTTACGAAAAAGTTGGCAATATCGAAAAAGTGACGAAAGTTTTGCGTTATTTTTGCTACTTTTGTGGTAACTCCATAGATAAATGATATCACATTCGCAAATATTATGGTGAAAAGAAGAAGGTATTTCTATCTTAAGATTTATTAGAAGAATATAAATTGTTTTCGGAAATTAAAGAATCAGTTGTAGTAATCGTCATTGTGTTTGTTAGTAGGCTAAATAAAAATTCTATTCATCACAAACTTTTTAATAGGCTGAATTAACTAATTTAAGAATTAATTTAATGCTTAGAAAGTGAGAATGGAACAAAATATTACATTAATATTATATACAGTCGCACCTTTGTGTGTAACGAAACCGCAAAATCCCGAAAGAAAGTTCGTTATATGGAAAATTCAGTAAATAGGTATTTATGTTTTAGTTTACTTTAAAAACTACATAAAACGAATTTTAAGTTTACTATATATTTTGTAAAAAAAGTAATTATTCACACTTTTTTTCAAAAATATTAACCATTCATGTTGTATATCTTTCGCATCTAAAAAAAGTCTGCTTGGAAAACAAAGGGAAAAAAACATTCTCTAAGAATACACTGTATTTCATACTTATTCAACTTTCACTGTGTTCAAAAAATAATTTTATATTAAAACTAATGAATCTTTTAACGACGGTTTTTAATTTAAGCTTACGAGTGATTTTAAATGTACATTATTTTATAACTAGTGATTTTAAGCATACACAGCAACAAGTGTCATTAAATTTAATACTGATAAAATTTGTTGGCTTTCTTTAAGTATTGTTTGGAAAAGGTTATACCCATTTCATTGCTCTAGATGAGTTAGGCACCTGACAATAGCAGTTCAAGTTGACTGATTACCATAAAATGTGCTAAAAGCGAGAACAATTTGAAGAATACACTGAGATATAAAGAGAAAAGAAATCGAATTACAAGAGAAAGAGTTCCCTATAAAAGCAATGCACTTCGCTATTCGGAGGATATTTTACAAATAAAATAGTGAAATGTTTTTGGTTTCAGGAAAAAGAGAGAGAGAGAAAGAGAGAGAGAGAGAGAGTACTCAAAATATAGATGTTCGTTATGTGGAGGTTCGACTGTGTTTTTATGATTTTCATTCGTTGATAATGATATTCATTAATTCATGATAGTTAAGTGATCATGTAAATCGTGGGACTGGCGTTGATTTTGTAAAACCCTCATACCACAGAAGATCCGCTGTGTAAAAAGACTGATGCATGTTAAGTTTTTTGAGGCTTTAAGTCCTCAAATTAGTATGGTATAGAAGTTTGGAGAGTGGTGTGCAAGAAAAATTCAGATGTTGTCCTCGTCATTTGACCGAGGTCCGTCATCTATAACCCTCATGTTGTTTCAGAATGTGATGTTAATAAACAAATATCAATTAAATAGAATACGATACTTTTGCTTTGGAATTTTTTTATCTCAGAAAGGCCATCTTACGCCTCACAAAACTGTTTTGACTTGATTTACGAGAGCGTAGAATAAAAAACGCAGCAAAGTACAGTTGAGTGCATATCCCTACCAAACCCTAGTGCAACGCCTACTGCCCCAAAACTCTTCCCATACCCCTGGGGTTACGCGTATCACACTTTGAGAAACACATGATCAGAAAATAATGTAGTGTTATATTTAGTGTTAAAAAAAAGCAGCGAAACAAGGAGTAATGTTTTCTGATGTTCATTAAACTATGTGTATCTAAAGTACTAGTATAATGATTTATCATCTCTACTCGAGGATGACGTTGCTTTTGTCATGGCCTGTGCTGCCCTTGAAGATCTGCCGTATAGAGGTATTGATTTTAAAACTGTCGAGACTCAAAGTCCCAACGAAGGCGTGGTGTGTAAGTTCAAAGAGTGGGTCACTAGCTCAGAAGACGTCTTCGTCACTTGAGTCAGGTCCATCGCCAATACCAATCGTGCTATTTTAGATTGGGACATTAAAAAACAATTACCAATCAAGTTAAATACAATACTTTTTCAAAGGATATTTTTTTTTATCTCTGAGAGTTTTACAAATTTATCAACTTGGAAATTTAAGCTTTAATGTATTATTCCTGATATTGATCTAATTTCCCGTGAAAATTTTGTAGGGACCAGTTGTATTTTAAACAGTCATTTTTCCATAGTTATAGTGGAGAGGGAAAAGTAACAAAGCCATTAGTTCAATGAAGTCCAGTAAAAATAGGATGATTTTTTGTTGTTTCTTATCCCAGACTGTGCAGCTCAGCTACACTATCTCCATAAACACACATACACACAAATCTCCAAAAAATCCATAAATAAAATAGGATTTCTTAAAACCTTGTCAAATGTAAAACTCAAGCAATTCAGAATATGACTGGAGGAGGCAAGATCAACCTCACACTTATGACACTCTGGAAAGACTTTCCGACCCTGTTGAAAAGTAAGATATTTGATGTGCCACTAAAAAGCGTGATAGAGCCGTCTGCTGATGTCTAGGAATATTAAGATGGTGATACCAACGAGGTTTTACTCCTAAATACCAAGGGTGAACAGGGGGTATTCTTCAAAATGAGTTCAATTCTATCCTTTTAAGAGAGGAGAGTTCAGCAAAAGTTAGACAAGTGTCACCCCGCAAGGTGTCAGCAGTGGCAGACTTGGCCAAACTATCGGCTATCTCGTTACCATTCAATCCAATATGGGAGAACACTCATTGAAAGTATATATATTGTCTAGAAGAAAGTTGAACTACAAATATCCAAAGTATTTAGACTTGTCATATCCCCAACAGTTGTCCAACGAAAAAGGTGTTGTATAGAAGCACAACTGTCAGTTAAAATCCAAATGTCACTGAAGACAAAGTCAGAAACAGGGTTAATAAATTTCAATCCCTTATATATTGCAATAAGTTCAGACCTAAAAACAGAACACAGTAATTTATATTCCTAATTTTGATGTCTAATGTACCATCAGGTGTCTCAATATGCCCACCGCTTTCAGAAATACCACCGTCACCCGTGCTGCCATCGGTATAGATTTTTATTGCAGAATGAGGAATGACATTAATTGTCTCTAGAACAATATTTCTAGTAAATTTTGGTATTTGAGACCTTTTACACACCCTGGTCAATAGCTCAGTCTGGGAATGTATTCGATCAGAGTCGAACTTAACATGGGAAAAGGGCTTTAAGGAGTGAGGTGCAACATTATTGGAGAACACGCTCATATCATCTGTCAAAGAAAAAGGGCTGTTTCTTTCATCACCTGTTACTGAGCGAAGAATGGAGATAGGGAGAAGTTCTGTGCTGGTCATTGTAGCTAGATAGCTTACTGTAATATTTTACCAGGCATAACTTCTTCTCATAGAAAAAAAGAGTAGGTAAATCAGTATTATAGAAAACAATAGTATTAGGGAAGCTATGTGATGATTTGTAAGATAATATACTAGGTTCGGATAATACGCGTATACCTTTAACAACGTTTGATCGGGAAACAGAATCCTAGAAGTTAAATATCGTTCTGGACATCTATCAAAGTTAAAAAAATAAACTCCAATTTTAACAGTTAAGAAACAAGTCAAGAACTTCTTGCTTAATTGGTTCCTTTCCATGACAAAAATGAGTATTATTTTATGAATTCATTGTTTAATAACGTCGCATCTCGAAGCTACTATTGACTAAGAGAAAATGGCAAGGGATTTTGTAATTTCGAACAGTGATCAGATGTGGAAGACAACACCTGAGTTTGGCACCCCACTCACCAAAATACAATTCTTCACAATTTCAATCCACTCATGAAAATTCAATTTATTGCAGTCATAGAAATGACGAGAAAGCTTGGTATTTTTAGATCCACATTCATTTAGTTACGAAATATGCAACACACACCAATATACAACCAAGAGGACAGTACAAACCAAACATTTACAAGCGCGGCTTACATGACGATCATAAAAGCATTCTTTGTTCTATTCCAAGAACTGGTCTATTTATAGGCAGTGTCAACTAAAAATTACTAAAATATAATGATTTCTGGTGAAAGCTTTTCTTACTGGTTCGCATACGCGGGTAATGGAAGGTAATATTTAAAAACGCCGAAGTTTCAGTTTTGAGTAGATGCGGTTGTAGCTATTTCCCGCTAGGCGAATAAACTAGATTTGAATTATCACGCGAAGTCTTAAAGACTCAAAACCATTATAGATTAAAACCTCTCTCGAGAGAAAATTTACGTGAATTATTTCATACATTTATCATGTTTAATGTATCATAGTGTGTATTTACTAAAACTTTTTAAAACCCTCTTTTTTGCTTAAACGGGGGGGGGGGATTATCCTTTTAACCATAACCATCAATGGTTCTATCATTGCATATTAACAAAAATATATTTCATTTAAAGAAAGTCTTGTTTCTGAAAAAAAGTACAACTATTATATGTGATGTTCATTTTATGTAATGTAAGTAAACTAAATTCAAATTTATGTTAAAGAAATATTCATTTTTGAGTCCAGCTAAGCAAACACTCACACACGCATATATATATATATATATATATATATATATATTAATTTGCTTAAAAAGATCATCAAATAATTTCTTTTAGATAGCTACCTTCAGAATATTTCTAGATACATCAAATGTTTCTAAATACATAAAAAAATGTATTTTTATTCAAATGATCGATGGATTAAATGATGCTAAAGTAAAAAAAATAGATGGAGTACTTTTTTTAAAAAATTCCCATTAAGCAAACAAAGAAAACAATCGTTGTTAAAAATTTCAAAGTTTTGTTCCTTTTAAATAGTAAGTAAATACAGTGATATAAAAATTAATATTCCATTCCCACACGCTTTACTGCCCACTGAGGAAAAGCTAATATAATTAATTTTAACCGTTTAACAAAAGCTCATGTCAATTAAATTCATCTCAGTCACATGAAAAAGACTATACTACAATAACGACATTAACACAACTTTAAATTAGTCTGTAAGACGTTGAAAGTCTACTCTTTAAAACCATTTTGAACTTTTTTTGTTTGCTACGACTATTATTATTCTGATAATCTGTTCCTAAGTACTTCAAATTTCAATAACAACACTTTCGAGAACTTCTAAAGCATTTATCTGAATCGATTCCTATTTGCCCGGAGGGAAAGAAATGTAAAACTCTTTCGAATTCTTCCAAACAAGCTTCAAGAAATTCTGAAAGTAATTACCAATACGAGTATTGATATTTTTTCATACTCAATTGAAGATTCTGCTTTGAATAAAAATGAAGGGTAAAAAAAGATGATTCCACATAGAGGAATGTCAAATAAGATTTAAAAGTAGAATAGTGTTTACAATCATCTGAATATGATCCATCAAATTTTGCATTTGTATGCATATTGGGCATTTTTCAGAAAAGCTAAGCAAAGTTGTATTTTTTGTTTCGTATTCGCTTACTTATCATTCTTTTTTTTTCAAAAAAAAAAAAAAAAATGAACGGAAAGAAAGAAGAAAAAAAAAAAATGCAAGAAATATAGGATTTGAATTTTTTTCTTCTTTTTCTTTCGTTGTAGAATATTAGCATATTTTTGAAAGCAAAGGAATACTTCTCAAATGCTCTTTGACAGTTTTATGAAATATATTTTTATTATTCTTTTTGATATATTTTCTTATTCAAGAAAAAAAAATTCATTACTTATTTCTGTTTCGAAAATAGTATGATGATGTATGATTTTTTTCCAATTAAAATTATTTCGAATGTATTAATTACCCCAGAAGTCGGTAATCTTGAAGCTGTTGTGTGCCTAACTAATCTGCAAATATAATTCAGGACACCACGCAGTGCGAAGTACTATAAACAGTTGGATTAACACTGCAATGAATATATAGTAAAGGAACAAAGATTAGAATACTGATTTAGGGTTTTATTATACCTTAATTATGCACATTTTAAGATATTTATTATTATAAAACAAAAATAAAACATAATGAATAGGTTTCTTCAACATAAAAAATATTTAGTTTTTTAATATATTAAGTATTATATATTTTATATACATATTTATTTTATAAAATAATAAATAAACATAAAATATAAGTATTCCTTCAATATAGCTCAATTAAAAAAATATTTTAAAGCGAACCTCATCCCTTCAATGCTTAACTTCATATTACAATTCCAGGGGTAAAATTTTTGTCATTTAATTTGACTTATGATTCTAAATATCCAGTTGTTAACCAACTTCTCTCGGGACTCAAAATATTTTTTATGAGAAAATATTTGGTCACATATATGTCTAAAATCAAAAGACGAAAGCATAGAACACATAACACTTGTTTTAAACAAGTAAACCACTCCAGTAATGGCAACCAGCAATTAAAAAAATTATCTCTATTTATCGTTAGAGTTAACTTACAGATTTGTTTGCAATTTGTAATTTCGCAAATTTGGCTTTAAAGAATTTTAACAATTTTATTTACATTTCAATCCCCTGCATCATAAAAGTTTCAATTTCTATCTCTTCAAAAATTGACAGATTTGTAGAGTACAGCAGAATGCCACTGAGAATTATATATAATATATATACAGTGGTGGCCAAAATTGGAAACATTTTTTTAAATGGTTATGTTTTTCAAGTTTGTATGCTTATATAAAATGTTATGTTGCGCAAAATGTAAAGTCTTTTATGTCATTTTAAAGATAATTTATATAATGCATATTCAATACAAAAAACAAAATTCAAATATTTGCTACGCAAAAAAGTTATGTTGTGACAAATATCGATATACATTACATACTGATAATAGCAGTGAGTTATCTATGCTTAGTGTGGTAGCTTTCATTTTTATTACAGCTTCACATCGATAATTTCATTGGGTTGAAAATAGATTTTGCTCTTCATTTGTTACTACATGATGCCATAAAACAATTACATCATCAATTAATTTCTTTTTTTTAAGGGAACCTCATTCGGGCAAGTGTTTTCAAACGGTGCCACAAGTTTTCGATAGGATTGAGATCAGGACTGTTTCCTGGCCAGGACAACTAATGAATGATCTTAGAAAGATACCTGTCTTTCGATAACTTTATTCTGTGGCAAGGGGCAGAACCTTCCTGGAATAAAAGGAACCATTGTTAGTAAACAGATTCCTGATGGAAGGTAGAAGTTTGGGTACTTGAATGGTACCAATGTATTTTCTGACATTCAGCGTCTAATTGACCTATACTATCTGCTAATACGCATCCTCAAATCATAAATCTATGTGAAAACTTCACAGTTGCCTGGATACAGTCAAGATGTAGCATTTCTCCTCTTCTACGTCTTAGATAATATCGGCCATCACTACCGAATAACACTATAGTAGTTTCATCCCTCTGTATAATTTGCGGCATTTGTCAAATTAATGTTGACTAAGCATTTGTCAAATTAATGCGTTTCTTTGACCACTGTTGCATTTTTTAGCGCTGTTGTAAATTAAGATAAAGCTTTTTCGTGTAATTTCACCTCTTAT
The DNA here is from genome assembly GCA_019973975.1 of Trichonephila clavata. Classification (NCBI taxonomy): domain Eukaryota; kingdom Metazoa; phylum Arthropoda; class Arachnida; order Araneae; family Nephilidae; genus Trichonephila; species Trichonephila clavata. Next base: position 37,132 of record BMAO01000126.1, read on the forward strand.
TCTAACATTTGCTAAACTCCTGATTGTTTTGAACTGACAGGAACACCAGAATCATTCAAATCACTTCTGACGGCCGTTGCTGAGATTCTTCTACGACCAGTTTTTTTTGTTCTCCTCTCTCGCTTCTCTCTTTCCCCTTCCCACTACGTCTTTCTTAACCTCTTGATTAGATCTACTTAACGTCGTTTTTAATCTTATGTCTTCCTCAATGGAAATAAAATCGTTTCATACCCGGTTCCATCAAACACTGTCCCCAACACATTGGCTCTTCGAGGGAGGGTCCAGTCCAGTCCTTGCCCTTTTTGGTGCCACATGCGATAAGACACACAGATGAGCCATAAATCGTCATGTCAGTCCGACGCAAAATACTCAATCCTACGCAACTCTTCTTCGCAATGGTGGATCATCCTTTTTGAATACAAGTGTAGAAAGGCCACGTGTTAAATGAAAGATATGGACGGCAGGCAAGAGGTGTGGTATGTATATTGTCCACTTGAAGAAGGAAAGCAATACAAATATATTTTCGTTTAAGAAACCAGAAAACAATAAACGGGTAGAAGGCAGATGGTCATCAAAGCTATACGTTACAGGGGAGACACGCAAAGGCAATACAGCACAAAAATTGTAAGCTCCAAACTGCTTGTTGCAAAATAATACATGACAGGGAGTTTTCGAATTTTTGAGAGTTTTATAAGATAATTTCAAACTATCGAGTGTTTTAGTCTGGCCAGTCAAAGATTTTACTTCGAAATATTGAGTGTATCCAAAAGGAATCGTTTTAGTTCGAAATATCTAGAGCTTTTCTAGGGGCTGAGCATATACTTCGAATTAGCAAGAGGTTCGTATTATTGAAAATTTAAATTAGCAAGAGTCAACTGTATATTATATTTTTTACAGATCTTTGCATATACAAGATGACTCTTTAATATAGATTCATTCTCAGAATTTGAAGATTTATGAAACCCTTTAAAATAAATATTTTTTTTGTATATTAACACATCACTCAATAAGTCTTGGGTTTAACATATAGATGGCACTATCTTCTAACTTTTCTAAGCCTAACCTAGTAGTACTAACTTTCCAACGGCACGTGTCAAAATTTCGAGAGAATATCTTGTTTAGTTTTAAGTTACAGTGGTTTTTTATGGACTGTTTGGAAACCGTGGATGAAAAAGAATTTCGTGTGCTAATCAAACATTGCTTTCTGATGGGAAAAATACTGTTCAAGCAAAACAATGGCTTGATAAATGTTATCCGGACTCTGCTTCGTCGAAAATAACTGTTAAAAGATGGTATGCTGACTTAAAACGTGGTCGTACAGACACAAACGACGTTGAACGTTTTTATTTACGAACACGTTTTTATTTACATTATCATAATAGGGTTTTTTACAGAAATGTTTAAAATTAACGCTCTAAATTAAGACAATTAACACCAGCTACACATTTAAGTGTTGCATTCCTGTTGCACTAAGTGGAAGTGTTAGCTGTAGAGTCTAATTGGTGGAGTGCTGCCCTTGTTTTGCTACATCAGATGGTATAAGTTGTCTGAGCCTAAATTTCTTGTGCAGATAGGAACCCTTACAAATGTGAAAAAGGCACAGACATGCTCTAATGTACAATTTATATCCGCTATTATATGGATGCCACACTTTGGGGTGTGCTAAGTTCTGTGTCTTAGACCTATCCAATGACTATCGAGATCACCAAATGTATTGAGCCGCAATTAATTTATTTAAGCTTCTCAATAATGGAGAGGACCCAGTTTGTGTATTTTAAGGAATTAGTCGTTTAGATATGCATCGCGTGCACAATTCAAGGCTGTCCACTATTTCCTCCATTGAAGTTGTCAAAAATTTAATTGTTATTTTTTAAATTTCTATTGGGCTGTGGATTGTTGTTTTTCCATTGCAGGCCTATTACATTCCCAGGGACCTGGTATCTCTTTTTAGTGAGGCGCTCTATAGGCTTTACCAATTACCGCATGGAACTTTGAGACCCAGCTTCCTCCCTTGAGGAAGACACTTAAATTTTTGACTATGGGAACCTCTATTAGGATTTAATTTTGGCGAGTACACCCAAGCCAAACCGATGCCTTAGGGATTTTTTACATGCCGTTTTTACAACTTGGCTGCTGTCGATTTTCTGCAACATGAAAATTTACTGACTTGGGCTAGGATCGCACCCGCAACCTCAAGAGCAGAAGGCCAATGGCAAACCAACCACGTCACCCAGGCAGTTAATTTAAAAAGTCGGCATTTATTATAAGCATTGATACAATAAACCAGTTTGCATTGATGTTGTAAGCTGTGATGCTTTCACTTCGCTTATTCCGACTAATTCTCAAAGAGAAGAATCTTTTAATGAATTGTTTGTTTTTTGTGAATTTCTGTATGTGAAGGAACTGCGGCGCATGCTAATGAGTACCAACGTTTACATTCAAGTGAAACGTGTTTGAGGAGGAAGTTAATTGGGGCATCGTAAATAATGTTAGTTTGAATTTTCTACCAAAGCTCTTTTATGGAATACCAATGGGACTTGCAGCTTTATTATCAATTTCTACAAATTTTGGGATTAACTGAGCTTGGTATTTAGATAGTTTACTATTATTAATTAGGGCTAACTCACTCCCATTAGTCAAAAACATATTACATTTTCACTTCAGACGATATGGTACCCTATTGGCTTATTTGATACGTCCAATCTTTATAAACATGACAGCAAAATTTCAAAGCTTTACCTGCATTTTTCTATTAAGTTATGGAGCAATATTTGATGCTGGACAGCAACTACCACGCCCACATTTCAAATTATCTGCTAGAAAACAGTCTGATAAAAATTGAATAATTATTTTTCTATCCCGCGTAAATGAGACTGACATTACATATGCAGTAACAAATCATTTCAAGAAAGAATTATGCAATTCAAGGAAAATTCTAGTTTGTGAATTGTTTATTGAAGAACAAATGTAATTGATCAAGATTTAAAAGTTGTGCGAGGTATTATTATAAATAAAATTAAAACTTCAAAACGGATTCTCCTAAAGCACAAATACTAAATTTCATTTTGATAACACAGATAATTAAAAATCTAATTCGCAAGAATAGAAAAAATCTCCCATCTTTATATATTTGTTTTTGGAGATATATACATATCCCATGTGTATATGAAATTCAACACTTTTATTATTAAAATATTTTAAGATATTTATTTTTAAACAAATGCACATATGAAGATCTTAGATTTTGATATATTTTACTTATAAATTGTTATTTGATTTTGCTTTAATTCGTGTACAATATTTAACATGCGAAGGCTTTTAAAATCATGGAAATAAAAAGTAAAGACATAAACATCTTTTGTACATATTGTGCATTAGCTCTGAGCATGAAATTAGCTCTGAAGTGTGTGTATTTATTCTTTTTTATAATTTTTATGATAAAGTTTTATGAAATATTCATCTTTCATTCGTTTTCTTCTATATATTCCTGATGGCAGTAAACTAATTAATTGTTCTACATTTGTGCAATTGTTTTGTGGTAAGCTGTTTAAAATAAGCTAATTAGCATTTTATAAAAGTTTCAGACTATTCGATGAATATTATATCATGCTATTCATGGAATAAAAACTTCAAACTCATATTTATCCATGTTTAATTTTTGTACATATACTGTTATTCAAACCCCTAAGGCTTTTTTTTGATAATTGAAGTATGGGTTTGATTTTTTTATACATGTTCTGAAATGTATGTTTTGTAAAACTGTGCATGTAATTTGCTCTAACATACTTAGTAATTTTTCTAAAAAATTTCAAAATCAAAATTAATGTTTTTTTGAGAATTTTTGGAAGTTTAACTATAATAAAAAATTAAAGAGCAGCATCAGAAAAAACACATGCACAGTTGTATGTAGCATATTATAAGGAACTTGGAAAAACATTTTTGAAAGAAAGGAGACATATTTAAAAAAAGCCTTAGGGATTTAAAAAAAATGTTTAAAAAAGCTAAAAAAATTTAAATTTTACAAATATTTTTCAACAAATTAAAAAAATTTTTGTATGGAAATATTATTAAATATTAACCTTTATAAAATACAATTAAAACCAAATATCAAATATTAAAAATAAAAAAAAATTGTGAAGATAGTACTATATCGCCTTAATTCGAACTCTAAAGTGTATGTATATTTTCCTCTCAATATGTAAAAATGTTTCTCGTTGGGCTGTAATAAATTTATTTATGCATAAGGTATAGTTATTAAAAATGGGTCATAAAATTTGAATTTAACTGAAGAAGAGCATCAAGAATGATTTGCCTAAAGGGTCCCTCCCGCTACCTTCCAGTCTTTTTTTGAAAAATCCGCTTAGTCATAGACCGTGATGATATAGATTTCTCTCATCCCAGAAAAATGGCGCCAACATAGTCAGCAAGTCACCAAATTGTGAATCGTCTTTTGAAAAATAAGAACGTTATTTGTGAACATGCACTAAATTGAAGTACAAAACAAAACGCGGAGCAGGAGACTTGAAATTTTTTTTTTTCTTATTATAATAAATATATCGAAAAAAAATAGAAACTACATAATACATGTAAATTATAGTTTTACAATTTGAGCAATGAGTATAAACTTTTGTATAATTTGTATAGTTGGGGATGATCCGCTGTCAGCTGGACGGGGGATACAACCTTTCCCTAGTATGTACATGAATAAAATATCTGTATTCCATTAAAATTTGGGTAGCAATTTCTTAAAAATTTCCATTTATTTTATTTCATTTTTTTATTTATTGATTTATTTTGAACTGAATTAAAATATAGTCATTTATTAAAAAAAATTATTTACAAAGTTAATTTGCGGTTTTCAATAGGCTTTGTTTATCATGATTTAATAGTAATTTCAGAAAATAATGATTATTGTTTCCTTAAATCAAGTAGTCAAATAATTTTCTTTCAAAACAAATCATTTGTAAATGCTATATGCGATATAAAAGAAGTATCTTACGAATAGGCCTGTATATATTCACTTTAGTATTTCACTTAGCTTGCCTTTTTTTTAGAAAAGATGTCTTATTAAACGCAATATTAAGTATATATTTTGTTTTAATATCTTCTAAAATAAACACATTACTTCTCTGTATTGAATCTTTAATATTCTTAAGGCCAAAAAACCTTTTAGCTTTTAAAATTTAAGCTTACCTTTTAAAATCTAATTGAAAGAAACATTAGTATAAGAAAAGGTAATGATTCCTGTAAAGGAAGTGCTAGTTTTAATGTATTGACAGAGATACATTTGCATAAATTAAGAGTGGGTTTATCGATACCGGAAAAGTAATCCATTGATTATGAAACCCTTTTAGAAAAAAAACAATTTTATCCTGTTACTGTATTCCTTTTTTTCCCATCATCATATTTTTAGAATATATTCATTAATATTTTGACTCTTTATGTACTATCAATGATTTACTAATTATCTATTAGTAAATATTTTTTCTATTTTCATCTGTAATTAGTAAGGTGTTGAAGAGAAAATTTCTGCTTTGTCAAAGGAATTCTAAAAAATCGTTTGCATTTGTAAAAGATTCAGTCCAGAACATAAATAAGCAAAAATATTTAAAAGGAAATGAGGTAATTCTGGCACTATTGATGAATGACAGTTTTATTTGTGAATAATCATTCAATGATCTATTTCGTAATTAATTTTCTACATAATATTACTTCTAAAAACTCTTAGAAATTCCGTTGATGAAACAAGATTTTTTATATTTATTGAATATGAACGTATTTATTATTTTGAATACGTGTGTATGAACAATATTTCATTAAATTACCTTTGTCATATAAAAATTGTGAACCAAATGTTTTTTCCATTAAATTATTTTGATTAAATCTACCTCATTAACTTCAGGTAATATGAG